>JAJMIG010000026.1:0-96910 GCA_030583365.1 Sugiyamaella japonica
GCTGGGCGCTGCCCAGACCCGTGGCTCCAGCTGCGCTGGAGGGGCTCGGAGTGTGTGGTAGGGGGGATGCTGTAGTTCGTCGCTGCACGCTCCCAGCCCTCCAGCGCAGCTGGAGCCACGGGTCTGGGCAGCGCCCAGCCGCCGGAGGCTGACCCCTTCCCCTGAGTCAGGTAGTGATCGGACACCGACAGTTACATACGACCTGTATTTGACAAGCGTATAGTTTGTCGATTGTATGACTTCTGTTTGCCCAACGTATGTTATTCAGGATTACGTTACGGGACAGATAACGATAAGATAAGATAATGCAGCGTCGTCCGAAAAGAGAAGCAGAACATATGCACATATAGATGGGTCCTGCATGGCGTAACAATATCCCATAACCCCGGTACATCCTTCCATGTTCCTCACCACCGTAAACAAAAAACGAGCTACAACACCTTCTGTTCACGCCTGGTCTCCCACGGCATTACAAGTCACAAGAAGCCAAACGGGCAAGTGGTGTGTCGATACTACGGGGTTCTTTATCACATCCTCAGTTGGGCGTTGGGGAAACAGCGCCCAATCCACTGATGGAGATCTAGCCCAGACTACATCAAGTCGGCCGAATCGACGCCATCGCTTCAAATCAGCTTCAGCTCTTCCTACTGCATAAGCTGCCGTGCTTAGGAAGATGGAGGAGAGACGCACTCAGTGACAGGGTTAATACACTGTACACTGAAACAGCCTGTCCATCCACTCCGTCGACAGGGACTAGACACGATGTCTCACACATATCTTGAGTGCACAGTCTTAATCAAGTGCCTTGAACGACTACATGTTATACAAAGTACTACGACGGTGATATCATGGGGGATATGGATCACATGGATCAATAACGAGGAGAATATTACACTGGCTGCTAAACTGATCTAGGCGATCGCACTCCTAAACCATGCGTATCGGTACAACACGGATTACATCAGTATCGAAGTCGAAGAACCAATCATGCAAGCGTTCATACGAAAGCACTTAGTACCTGACAGACCTACAAATACGAAGTACAAGTACTTCAGACAGAAGTACCTACGATATCATAGTCATGACCCATAGGTAGGAGGGAGTCCTGTCTGAACAAGAGGACCAGGTAGTGAGCGGTAGGTTCCACGAGATTGTTATATAATAATATGTAATAAATGATTGTGAAGATAAAAAACGAATCACTGTCATGGGAGAAGTGCTCGACCCAAATGAAAGGCTCATAAACAAGGACGAACTGCGCGACAAATACGGCGAGAACATCAACCAAGACACCTTCCATCGTATGTGGAACAAGGAAGGCGAATTACGGGGTGTTTATCACTTATAAATTTCGACTATGTGAGATACAGTGGTCAGGAAGGATATAGAAACATTGAGATGATATAGATGAGGAGACAGACAGCTAATACACTAACTACGTAGCGTTTAAATATTTCCCTCCCAGGGGTTGGTCCAGGGTTAGGAAACTCGCCCGCCACCTCGTCTGCCATGTCCGACAGAGCTAAAATAACGTAACTAGAGAGGGTAACAAAAGATAAGATAAATAGACAGAATAGGACAGGATGAGAGAGATGCAATATGCCGGAATGATTTAGGCTCAGGCTACCCCAGGATAAGCTCTGAACTCTAAATTGTTATTACTGTTGATTCACAAGCAGCACTTGAACAATGAATTCAATAAAAAAAAGACAAAGTTACTAGTGCACAGAAGCTACTTGAGCCAACTAAGTTTAGGAATATAATCTGGGCGCATTTAAGTTCCACACGGGGGCCAGAAATGTTGTTTGTAGATTATTTCTACTATCCTGGAAAGAGTCTTAGGAAGGTAATACTAGTTCCACTCAAAAGGTATGTTTATACTGCTGCCATTAAGACTTGCAAGATATAAAGTCATAACTCTGAAAGCGCACCTATTGATGACCTGAAGAACATTAATTCCAGCACCACATAGAACATTTTATGAGCAAGCTCTTTTTGCATTTGTGACACCATGCCTGGATGACACCACTCGATAATTGATCCGATAGACATCGTGCTTTACAATCGGCTATACTCTTCTCCTTCATCTTTTAGCCGCTGTATATATACTGGTCTGGGTTCATGAGGGGCTTTCACTGACTTGAGATAACAGAACAAAAACCGTCCATTTATTCCAAATTACAGAGGATCAGAACCTGGGAGTGCACCTGTTTCAGGTACTGTGACCAGCTTACGCATACTGCACTCCCCATTGTTGGGCCCCCCGTTACTCAATAAATCTAACTTTCTCAGAGTAGATTCACACATCGGAATTGATTGCTATTCATATACATAGTTTGTAGAATGTATTGATATAGATAAAAAACTAGCTAAATGATTCAGAGAGGAACAACAATCTTGACGCCCGAGTTCTTTCCGGTTCTTACTATATCCAAAGCTTCGTCCAATGCACTGAGTCCACCCCGAACAATCTTAATAGGAATATGAAGGAAATAGGCAGGATCCTTGGCCCACTGCTCATTCACATATTTAACTGCTTTGATCGTAGTCTCGAACAATCCTTCAGGAGAGTGAACGATAGGCCCAGTCGCTCCAAATCTCTTTTCCTTATCAATAATCAAATATGCCAACGGAAAGCCAATATTAGAAACCTTAGGATTGACCTCCTTGACCGTAGATGGGTCGAAAGCCAAAGAAGTCAGCAATACGCTCTCACGAGTTTTGGAGAGCAGAGAATAGGTATCGATGGTGGTGGGTGGAACGGTAATAGTGTCGTAGGCATAGGTGATATCGTCGCCGGCATATTTGGAAATCTGCTCAAGTACATCCTTGTCATGGTAGTCAAAACACTTTTCAGCACCCAGCTTCTCTAAAAGATCAGAATTATGTGGTGAAGCAGTTGCGATGACTTTAAAACCAATTTTCTTGGCAAATTGAATTGAAAACTGGCCAAGTGATGAAGCACCACCCCAAACAAGAAAGTACTGATCACTGAACTTGGAGTCATATTCAAGGGGAAGCTTAGCCCAGAAAGCAAAGGCAATCAGGTTGGTGATAAATCCGACTGGTAGTGATGCAGCAGCCTCCCAGGTGGTGATAGGACCAACAGGGAGAGTGCCTTCCGTAGAGTGCTGCAATTTAACAGGAGCCCGCAAGGAACGGTCTGCATAGAGAGCAGAATACTCGGCAAACCCTCCGTTATCAGGTGTATAGACAGAAGCTCCGCTGACAAGACCAAATACCTGATCACCGATTTTAAAGTCGGTGACATCGTCGCTAACCGCTACTACCGTACCGGCTACATCGCAACCGACAATGGCATTGTCGACAGCCAACTGATAGTCGACATGTTTCCAATCTGTAGGATTAATAGCTACAGCTTCATTTCTGATGAGAATTTGGCCTGGACGCAGTTTGGGAACCGGAACGCTGGATTTAACCGAGCCCTTGGAGCCGGTTACCGTGTATGCGGATTGGGTAGCAGGAACTGACGACATTTTCAAGGATGCAAACTTTAAAACGGGAGACTAGAAATATTGTTGGATACTGAGCAAAAGAAAACGAATAAATTATATATCCACTGTTGCTTCTTGTAGGCATTGAAGCCTCTCCGATTATAAATCGTATTTATCTTTGCAATCAAAAAAAACAAGTCCGATAGCCGAGATCCGAACCAAGATGGGTAACTAGCTTCTGCCTGTGCTGACTGTCATTACCATAAAAAGCGTTTTTATTCCGATGCATAAGCATGAGCACCCACCGCAGACAGCGTCATGCGTCATCTGGCCAACCCTCGTGTCGTAGGCTGTCAGTTTCGATGACGGACGACTTAGGTCGTTTAACCCCGGAAATTGGACAGAACAAGTCTGATTTTATTAAAAAGCGGGGAATCTCTAAGTTAGTTCATTTATCGACGGACTGACTGGCACAGCATTGTCTGGATATGAGGCAGAGCTCTCTCATCTTTTATATATATTGGTCACCCTCTAAAGGATGCCATTTTTGACAAGATAAGAATTGTGCTTGCTTAGACCGATTCTCTTAGAAAACAGAAGGCTAAAACACTAGAGTTTGAATATTTGAAAGAGAAATGCACATAGTTGTATCTGTCAGAAACGTGCTTTGTTGACATAGATAAAGACTATTAGCAGCTAATGCAACGAAAAGCCTATTCCGCTACGCTGGGTTACGATACGACTCATAGACCATGCGCAAAGATAAGCCATACAGACAAAGAATTGCTGTTGGGGTTTGTGATTGATTTGTGAGCCATATGCGTTGCAACTCAATCTAAATACTGGTATAGCTATGCCGAGAGGCATCATAGCAAGCAGTATGATGGAATGTTATTAATAATCAGGTAATTCTCGAAGAGCAACAGACGTGACGTATTGTGCCATCAATACCATATTGCGTATTGTGTCTAAAAATACAGCCAGTGTCGGTAACTCGCTCGATTGTAATGCCTTACTGGATAGAAGGGGAGTGTCGGCCAAAAATCGTCATTCCCCTCAAAATTTAAATGGCTACACGACTTGGCGTGCCTAGATCAGAGTCGTGTAACAACAGGCTACCCGATAAAGGAGCAGCATCAGAGAATGTTTGCATGGGGAATGCAGTAGCACTTTGGGCGCACAGGCTCCATGTCATTACAGCAGAGTAGTAACAGTGAGGTCATCAAATGAATAAATCCATCTGAAGTGGACCGATCGATATTAGGTATTAATATGAGGGACAAGAACGTGGGAGCTGCTAATCGACGATGCTTGTAGACAAATGACCTTAATGGCTATCACTCAACCAGAAATACAGTTTGGATATTGACAGGGCCTAAATATCAGTATCAATAAGCACATACCTTTTACTCATAGTACCCCGCCATAGTTTGTATAGAGTATATCCTCGAGATCTAGCGGTTTCAATTTTGCCTTCAGGCTCTTTATCTACACAAACTGTCAATTATTAGTCAACAGTAATTTATTGTCATGTAAAATGGATCAAGTAGTGAACACCACTTGGATCTCTCTGTATTAAGGTGAGCCAACGGGAACTAAGTAGCCGACGAAATTTCTAAACTTATAATACCTAGAAACGTGGCTCGAAAGACGTGTTTCTTAGAATATTACCTAAAAGCGAGGAGCATATTTGCAGAGGGCCCTAGCATGCATTGAAAAACCGTTGATCGACAGTGAACATGTCTCACATACATTCCCTGCATTATGCGGAGACTGACGGACGGCTGGCCAGCGTCCTGTGGATCCATCCCGGATCCCCTCCCCCGACCACCTCTTCCCTTTACCCACTTCACAACCGCTCGAGCGCAGCTCGAACAACGGGTCTGGGCAGCGCCCAGCCGCCGGAGGCGACATCTCCAGCTTTGCCACACCCCCTCATAGGACCCTGCGGCGTGTGGGGCGCGGACACCGCCGCAGCTTGCTGGGAGAATTGAAGTGGTGCCATTTTTTGGGCAGAGGTTAGGAGTAAAGGCGAGGCTCTGATTGGACCGAAAAGTGTATGTAGTTCACGGTCTGAAATTTCGAGTATAACAGAACATCACAGGTCTGTCTTTATTTGCACGTTTGTTCCGTACAGGAGTGATAGGAAAGATAAAGCTGAACCACGTAACGTATACCGCTCATTGTTTTACCAAGATTTCAAGTATGTGAGGCCAGATTTGCCCGAGTGGAAGCAGGTACTGACGTTGGTGTGGACATTGATTGCAACTGTTCAATTGATTTTTGCAGCGCGTACCTACCACCTCTCAGTGCCCCTATTGATGACGCCAGTTTGCTAACACGTGTAGAATGCTCGCTTCATCGTTGAGAAGATCAATGTTTGCTGGCGTTGCCAGACCAATGCCCCGCACTGCTGTGCGGGCGTTTTCCAGATCATCCATCGCATTCTCCGCCAAGGTGACTCCTCACCAGGAACCCACAGTGTCAAAATCTCTGGAGGACGTCGATGGCGAGGCTTCGCTGTTTGGAGAAGGTGGTAAACCCAGCACCATTCCCACTGATTTCGAACAGGCCACCGGTTTGGAACGTCTTGAGTTGCTCGGTAAACTCAAGGGTATCGAGATCTTCGACGACCAGCCTCTCGATGCCTCGAGAACAGGCACCCTCGCCGACCCCATCCTTATTGACAGTTATGACCATGAGAGATACGTGGGCTGCACCGGGTCGCCAGCAGGCTCTCACGAGATCCAATGGCTTCGTCCTTCGATCAACAAGGTCGGCCGTTGTTGGGAATGTGGCAGTGTGTATAAATTGAACTTCATTGGTCTTGAAGAAGAGCACGAGCACCACCACTAGACCACCGCGTTCACAAAACACTCGTACCCCACACTTCGCACGTCACTTTTATTAGTTCTATTTTATTATTTTTTATATTCACCTCAGCCACTGCGACGCCTGCCTCCGGCGGCTGGGCGCTGCCCAGACCCGTTGCTCGCTTCGCTCGGCTCGGTGGACGGGGCCTATCTGTGTACAGGTTCTCGTTAGATGAGTATTATCTATTGCCATGTCGCTATGGCCCTACCCCCCTGATGCTTTTGCTTTGTCCAGCCGTACGTGCGGCTTCCGGCGGCTGGGCGCTTGTAGTGACCACTACAACTACTTCCTCACAGTAGCCCCATATACTGCGGCTCCTTCTATATCACATATCCTACTCTTCCGTACTCTGGTATTCAGACTACTATAGAACTCTAATAAACATATCTTATAGTCTCTACTATTCGTGGTACCATTGAGCACCCATATCCTTTGAGGTTCTAAACACCGTATCATAGAGCAGAGAACCCTTGGGAGGCTTCTCAGTGCACAACAGCGCTGCCCAGACCCGTTTGCTCGCCTCGCTCGGCTCGGTGGACACGACCTTTCTGTGTACAGGTTCTCGTTAGATGAGTATTATCTATTGCCATGTCGCTATGCCCCCTTATCCCCCTGATGATTGTGCTTTGTCCAGCCGTACGTGTGAATGCGCACCCACACCAGCCTACATCCCTCTATCCGCCTTTCTGCATCCGAATTCTGCTGGAGCTGGGACATTCCAAATACGGACATTTTCACTAGTGTGACTGCAGTATTCACTCGTACCCACTCACTCACTCTCCACATGCCAAACTGAACCACACCAGGGTCATACGAATAGCAGCAGAGCAAGAAGTACGTTCAAATTCGACATCGACTATCGACATTCACATTTCGACGTTCGACCAAGAAAACAAAATAACGTACGTGAGCAAAGTTCGAAGAAACGACGATGAAGTTAATGGATGACGGGACGGGTAGATCGAGGGCGAGCGCGCGACGAGCATAGAATGATTGATTGACCAACACCCGCGTAATATTGCGCAGCCAGTAACATTGACAAACCTATTGAAACACTGGATACACCATTGATACAAGATCCGTGTGTAGCTCGACCATTTGACAAGAATCTTTGAATAAACATAGAATCATAACTCGACAGTACTGGCAACTCGCAGCTCGTGGCACCGTACCGCTTTTCTTGCTCCCTCGTCTCCATACTTGATCCGTCAACCTTCCTGTGTCCGCGCCCACCAGCCCACCACAACTCTGCTTGCGGAGTTGCAACGGGTCTGGGCAGCACCCCCATTCGAATACTAACACAGAGTTGTAGTCAATATGCCTAAGAAGAGAGCTTCCAACGGACGTAACAAGAAGGGCAGAGGCCATGTGACCTCTGTGAGATGTTCCAACTGTTCTCGTATGGTGCCCAAGGATAAGGCCATCAAGAGATTCACTATTAGAAACATGGTTGAGTCTGCGGCCATTCGTGACATCTCTGACGCGTCTGTTTACCAAGAGTACGCTTTGCCCAAGCTTTACATCAAGATCCACTACTGTGTGTCTTGCGCCATCCACGGTAAGATTGTCCGTGTGCGTTCCAGAGAGGGCCGTCGTATCAGAACCCCTCCTCCCCGTGTCCGTTACAACCGTGATGGTAAGAAGATCAATCCTCAGGTGGCTGCCAAGGCTGCGTACTAAGAAAACAAATACGGAGCATGGGGATTTTTAATGTTTCTTTTGAAGTGTTTATAAGATTCATGTACTATCTTTTTGTAATTACGAGACTACCAAAATAAAACTTGCAGCTATTAAAAAAAAGCTATGTTTGAGCAGTGTTTGGGCTTGAGCTATGCGTGAGCTATGCTTGTAGTTGGATTGACTTTTTGACGATTCCAATCGTTGCACTGGTTTGAATCTTGTCGTCTCCACCGCTGCTAAGCCGGTATTCAATGTCACTGAGACCTGCTAACAACTCCACTCTGGCAGCAGGCTTGAGATCAAGGCTTATAAACTCTTCAGTAATAGCAGTCAGGATATCAGCTAGGGCCAGACCTTTGGATTGTTTGATAAAATTAACTGATTGTAGTGCAGTGGCCCAGTCGTCGTTCATCATAGTCGCCATGATGCTTTCAATATCCGACGGATGAGGGTTGCCTACACACTCGTAAACAGTGACGTCAGTTATACTGTGGCCTTCTTCGACTGAAGCATGACATGCCTGGAGAACATTTAAAGCTCGTCTCATGTCACCTTTGGACAACTTTAGCAGCGAATCAAAAGCCTCGGGCATCACGTTGACCTTTTCATTGTCGATAACGTACTGAATACGCTTACGAATGGCTTCCTGAGGTAGCGGAGAGAATCTGAATCTCGTACAACGGGATAATAATGCAGGGTTCAATTTATGTGTGTAGTTGGCCAGAATACAGAACCGAGTATGAACTGTATATTTCTCAATGACTATTCAAGTAAGTTATTATTAGTCGTCTAGTGTGTGTGAGGTGATGAGTCTCTTTCAACTTACTTCTCCTTAATGCATTCTGGGCTATGTTGGTCATTGCATCTGCTTCATCGAGGATGATTAACTTGAATCCTTTTCTGAATATTTCACTTTGTTAGTAACAAAATAGACACAGCTCGAGCTGCTTGTCGGTCACTTACGCAAAGATCTGTCGAGTACTAGCAAACGTCTTGATCTGTCCTCGTACTACATCAATTCCTCGATCGTCTGAAGCATTGAGTTCTAAAACCATGTTCCGGTAGTTCTTCCCATAGATCTCCTTTGCAATGGCAATAATCGTAGACGTCTTGCCTGTACCAGGAGGGCCATAGAACAGCAAATGAGGGATCTGGCCAACTTCAACAAACTTGCGCACGGTAGCAATGACTCCTTCGTGACCGGCCACATCGTCTAAAGTCGAGGGACGGTATTTTTCAATCCTGCCGCCAGTGTTAGTAACGTAACATCATCTCACTCGGTATGGCTACCACTTACCAAGGAAGATTGTCGATATCTGTGTCGTCAGATCTTATGACATTCTTGCCTTTTATCTCTGGAGCTGCTAGTGAAGACTCTGGCATTTTGGATCTGTTCTGGTTGGGCTGGAATCAGCAGACACGAAACAACGCGTGAAGTAGCTCTCAAAGTAGATCTATATTAAGAGCCTCGCGTCAGGGGATTTACCCAGCTATAGATAGATCCATAGCCGCGAACGCGCACTCCCATACGGTAGTAGTGGACGATCCTAGAAAATAAGACAATCTCGAGATCTGAATCGACCTGGTTTGTTAGTCCCTTTTTGTCATTCCCGTTTGCTACAGCCCTTACAAACTATGTTCACATTCTAAATGGCTCAGAAATCATATATGGCTAACTTCCAAAGACTATAAATAATTCCGATTAGTCAGATCCGTTGAATGAGCGCTTTGCAATGAAGCAGTTACTTGTAATAACCATTCTTCTACATTTCCTGTTTGCTACTATTGTCCAGTCACAATCATTAATTCCAGGTCATGCTAATAATGACTTGCTTGATATTCAGTACCAACTGTTAGTTCCTCGAGACAATGACAATGGCCCTGGCGGCAACGGTGGTGGTGGAGGAGGAGGAGGAGGAAACCCCTCTGCTACTTCATCTCTATTCTTTGCATCAGCACCTGTGATATCATCTACCGCCTCTTCAGCTGCCTCCACTCCTCTTATTGACTCTACGCCAATTAGGTTCACGATACAACCTGGTCAAGCTCATAGTTATGAATTATCGGGAATCGATCTGTCGTCTCCAGAAGCCGCCGTGTTCATTACTCTCAATGTCTGTAATGAACCGTACAAAAGCATCCCTTTTGATTTGTCAGAAAACCAAACTGCTTTAGCATTATATGCTGCAGATACAAATATCACTGGCTCACCAATGTTAGAGATACAGACTGAACAGGGATTCGCCAGTTTGAATCTATTTAATTTACAAAGTGCCAATTCGATTATTGATATTGTAGCCCCTAAACTATCTACAGATGTTAAAAGTGCATCTTGGACTTATGAACTAATAGCTTCCACTATTGCGCCACAAAGCAGCTTCAATACCAGTTCCAATCTGTACCTGGTCGATACGGATTTTGCCAATGCTCTGTTTATCACGTCCAATTTTACTGTCGACTCCAATAATAACCCCACTGAGAATATCTCGGACTTTGGAATATACATCTATCCTGCATCAAATGGCACCTCCAAAGCAGGCGACATCACCAGACTATCCCGATCATACTGTGCTGTTACAACTGAAGGCGCTCTTATAAATCAGAACAACGTGGAAATGTCCAATACCACACGTGGCTATGGAGATAACGTAGTCAAGGGCCAAATCTTTGTCAATGGTCTTAATACATCAGAAACATACTTTGCATTTCTGACCAAGCCAAGCCAACAACTTGTCTATGGCCCAGTCAACTTCACCACGAAATCAGAAACAAACTGTCAAGTTATTTTTGATTTAGACTTTTGTTCGGGAGTAGCATTTGCTGTACCGGGAAATGCCAGTTCGTTTACCACAAACACACTACGCCAATTCTACGATCAAATGGCTCAGGACAGATATAGCAATTTTTCAAAGTCTCTTCAAAACATTCCTTGCAATGCTACTCCGGCAATCCAATATTCTTTAATGAGAAACTGTGATGACTGCGCTGACTCTTATAAGCAATGGTTGTGTGCTATTACTATACCTCGTTGTACAGATTGGGCCAATAGCGCTAGTTTTTTATATCCTCGTCCAGTGGGCCAGTCAAGAAATCCTCTCATCAATGACATAATTAGGCCTGGCGCTTATAAGGAGATTCTTCCCTGTGCGGACTTGTGTTATAGCATTGTTCAAGATTGTGCGCCGGATTTCGGGTTCTTTTGTCCAAAAAGTGGCAGAGGACTCGAGGAATCATATGGACAACGCGATGCAGACGGAGATGTTAGTTGTAGTTATCCAGGAGCTGCTTATATTCCAAGCATATCACCGAGAATTGACAGTCCTGGTTATATGCTGATAATAGTAGCATTTAGTATATATTGGTTAGGATTTTAGTTTTTGTTGTGCATTATTTATAGAATACTTTTATTTTCTTCTTCTTTTTGAATGTGTTTCGCTGGTATCATCGGTCACATCGTACGGAAACTACTCTTTAGTTTCCTCCGCTTCCACATGCTCTTCTTTCTTTTCAATCTTAGGATACAGACTTTTAATCGATACGGCCGGTCCCACATGTAGGTAATGTTCTAAAGGAGGACCCCAGAAATTGTCAGGATGCTCAGTAAAATCCGTCAGCTCAAATACATTCTCCCCTAATTTCCAATCGCCCTGTTGAAGACGGGTGAGTTTGACCATATGAGCGCCACAACCCAACGCCAGTCCAAGGTCATGAATCAAGGTACGAATGTACGTGCCTGAAGAAACGCTGAATCGGATCTCTAATATAGGATTCTTTTGTAGCGACGATTCTGGGATCGATCCATCATATACCAAAGTCGGACGTGACAGGCCTTTTGATTGAATGGTCCTTTCTTCAAACTCTCTTGACAGCTTCATCTCTTCTTCTGTTGCTACATCTGTAGGTAATGAATAATTATGATCACATGATAGCCCGTTGTTGACAACATCCAGTTTGTACACATTAACTTTACGAGCTTCGATTTCCTTTGGTAGAGATTCACCGGAACGAGCATATTCATATAACTTTTTCCCGCCCATTTTGAGTGCCGAGTAAATAGGCGGCGTCTGTAGAATTTCCCCTCTAAGCTTAGGTAGCACCGCTTCGACCATTTCGTTTGTGATATTATCTGTCTGACCTCTGCCAACGACTTTGCCTTCAGAGTCGTATGTATCTGTCGTGGCACCTAACAAGGCGGTCGCTTGATAGACCTTTGTGCAATTGCCAAGGTAATCAGACAACTGTTTAGTGCCATTGCCAACCCCAATGACCAATATCCCGTCAGCCAATGGATCTAAAGTACCGCCATGACCCACTTTTATTGGCGGTAGACGCTGTTTACGAGATCTTCGATGGCCATTACCACCAGACAGTCGGGCATCTCTACTCTTCTTGATATCAGCTTCAAACAGTGACGATTTGCAGAAAGTATCTCGGATTTTGTGCACCACATCGTGAGAAGTAATGCCAGAAGGTTTGTTGACTCCAAAGATTCCGTTCATGTTGGATTCAAGGATTGGTGTCCTAGGGACAGAAATGGTCGGAGACGATCGGTTAATAAAGACTGTTCTTTTTGGAACAAGGTTGACACTAGCGCTTGGTCTGAAATTCTTTCTTGCAGTTACAAATAGCATATAAATAATGAATTACTTGGAAGGTAGTTGTAGTAATAGTGGAGTAGTCATAGCAGTATATGAACTTTTTCACAAGGCTGTATATGGTATGCGAAGCGTCGATCATTCATGTCTGTGCAGGACCCTGAGCTCAGAGACATAAATGAGCCCGCACGGCCAAGTTCCTCGAGTAGAGTGATAATTGCTCCAATAGTGCACCAGTTAAGTCATGAGCAGGACAAGATCTGTGTGGGGAAATCGGGCCAGACGAGGAACACAGCAGAAAAGACATACGTGGAAGCCATCTGCCACCGGTGGGCATCAGTTCACACGGAAACAAGAGCACCACTAGCCAGATGATTCGCGGAGGATTGTGGCTACGTCAGCCTGTTCGGCAGGAATCTGAAAGTCAAGTGACAAATAACCCGCTCGTCGTAATGATATAATCTTGGCACTGCGTAGCTGCAGATTAGTGTGATCAATGTATTTCTCGATATCCAATAGTTCTGTTTCAATCTGCCAAGTCCACATATAATCAGTTAGCCAAAGAGTAAAAAACCCTAGAAAATTTCCAACAATGTTTCTCCATTTCCAAGGATCGTACGCGCTTCGTAGACGCCGATTAATCTCCTTTACTATTTCTTCATACTGAGAATGGCTAAGGTATTTATCGAGTGGAGATTTCGAAGAAAGACCTTCTGTTATTCCATATTCATCTGGCTCGGCAGTCAAGGCGCCAGGTTCGGTGCCAGGAAAATACTCGGAAAATTGTGGACATGAATTCTGCAGATCAAACGACCTGTTGCCGTCATAAGCGCGAGGCACTCTTACTATTCTGGTAGTTTTAAAGAGCGACGAGTTCAGGGGGACATATGGGTTCGGAAAGTGAGTTAATAAAACTGGAAAAGTGTGCGCCGGTTGCGATCCCGGTTGTGACTCTGATTCTTGCTCCTCCTCTACCAGTTGTTCAGGGTTTACCACATATTCATGATAGTTGAATAATTTGATACGCACTGGCTCTTCATCCGTCATACTTTACAACAAATGACATTCGGTGTCTATTGACAAGACGGATGGGGAGGAGCCACTAATGGTTATTTCAGGGGTCACGGGTCTGAAAGTACGAGCATGAGATATCAGGACTATGCGGCTGGCAATGGATATGGAAAGGACAGGGGGTGGGGGAAGAAGAGCAGAGAAAAACAGTAGCCATCTGACTGAAAAGTAAAAGGTTCGCAAAGATTAAGATCTGTGTTACAAAATGGCCACTTGAGGGATCAGGACTCGAAGAGTATCTTTTCATACCAACGAAGCCGATCGGTTTAAAAGTACTATGTCTCCATTAATAGCAATCGGAAATTCCACGAGTGCATCATGTTACAGTTTCCTTCCGAAGAATCTTACTTTACATGAGTAGGACATAAACAGTCAAGATACAAACATATAGTTTGTTCAATGCTTATCATGCATAGTGCATCGCGCACCTGCATGGTGCATTTACACCAGTCCCGATAGTTTTACCATTCTATTGCCTAGCAATAGCACGGAAAACGGGCAGGAGCTGGGACAAACCCAGCCACATCTTGGTACCGGTAAACTTTAGACACCGAGGATAAGAACATAAATTGCTTAATCAGAAACCACATGAGGTAATGGCCGCCAAGGAGTGGCATATATTACGAAATCCATACTATGCCCGTCGCTCACATAGGAGCAATTGCAATTTTACATAAAATTATAATCGATATCTGATTAGACAGTAGTGAACAGGTTCCAAACTCCCTTGGCATACTGAACTATCTCATCTCCGCCTAATTTACTATCGCCATATAATCGATCGACAAAGGAAATAGGCACTTCTCCGATAGTAAAGCCCATAGAGCGCGCACGCACCATCATTTCCATTTGAAAAACATATCCCTTAGAAACAGTGGCCGAAATGATCTGCTCCAACACAGGCTTCTTATATAAACGGAAGCTGCCCGTCAGATCAGACACACGAGGACGGAGCAGGGTAGATGCCAGAAAGTTTGCGCCTCGAGATACAAGTTTACGCTTCAGATCCCAGCCATACACACCACCGTCGCCCTTGTATCGAGTGCCGGTGACAATATCGAAATCTTCCGTCTTCTGTAAGGCAATGAATTCTGGAATTGCTTCCGGATGATGAGAAAAGTCCGCATCCATAATAATCACAAAGTTTCCACTCACATATTGAAGTCCATGGACATATGCTGTTCTACAACTATGTTAGGAGACTGTTGAAGATTCGCTATCGCTCTGCTTCAGAACGAGACCGCACACTACTCACCCAAGACCCAGCTTTCCAGCACGAGGCTTTAGAACAATATGCTCATCGCCGTATACACGAATCAACTGTTTAGCAACTTCTTGAGTGCCATCTGGCGAACCATCGTCAACAACAATGACTTCCCAGTTGAGCGAGCTATAATAAAAGTTAGCGCTTGGGCGCAATAATTGATTGAATGCCACCACTCACTTTTCAGTAAATGTCTTAGCCAAAAGCCAAATAATGATCGGAAGGTTCTAATAAGTAGCTGTTAGTCTACGCCTTTCAAGTGTTATAATATTAATGCTCCTCGAAGCGCGGGTTTTGAGACTGAACCCCTATACAAGCCAGTCTACGCTAACATACCTTCCTTTCGTTGTAGGTGGGAAGAATGACACTGTATTTGTTTGCTGACATTTTATTTTGCCGTTAGGGATGTTGAAAGGTCAAGGTGAATCTATTGTGTACACGCGTATATTTAAAAGATCACTATCTGCAGATGCCTTGACAATCGAGAGGGTAAATTAGAAACATCACGTGATACTTTTTTTTCCCCCTGGAATTTCCTTGAATGGAAATCGGCAGGCATTCAATAATCAATCTACTGGGACTAATCAAGTCGCACCGACTGGAGACAGAACCTCTTAGCAAATGCTGCCTCCGGCGGCTGGGCGCTGCCCAGACCCGTTGCTCCGCTTCGCGGAGAGGCCAGGAGCGTGTGGCCCAGCTAGGTCGCGGGTCCCAGCACCTCCGCGAAGCGGAGCAACGGGTCTGGGCAGCGCCCAGCCGAATCTTTTGCTTGGCAGCTTTACTCTAATTAGTACCGTCTATCGCATTTATAGCATTCACTAATCGCCTCGACACGATGTATCAACCGCCCAGTGTCAAGAACAAAGTATGCTATTCGGTGCTCTTGAATATGAGGTTTGCTGTTGACATCTTGGTCTGGTCTCCTTTTCCCCTCCACTCATTCATTAATAGTAAATGGTGCAGTGAATAGGAGACGTTCGTATCAAGGAGAAAAAGAGGAAAGGAGAAAGAAGAGAGAATTCTGCAAGAATTTATAGCGACAGGGTCAGCCCTTACCCGTGTCGCGGCGCCTGTTGGTCGAACGGCTCAAAAACATTTGACCTGATAGACCTGGAGAAGATCTAATAATAATAGATTATTATTATTATTATTATTATTATTATTTAAAATGTCATCTTCAACCATTCATTCCAAACTATTGTCGGAGATTGCCAATTTCACAAAGATTCTCGACCATGAAAAGCAGAATCTGGATCATGGAGAAGCTCATGAGGTGGAGAATGCCCTGGATGCAGTCAAAGATATTAGTTCTCTCTGGCAGGCTCATACTACAAAGTTAGCATTAGCATTCAAACCTCCAATCTCGGGAGAGGCGGCGTCAAAATGTATAGAAGAAGCAGCCAAGCTTCCTAAAATCCTAGCGTCAGCTTGTAATTCACTGACTAAAGAGCAGGATCAGACTGGATTAATGAGACCAGAAGCAGAGACTCGTATATCACAATTATTTGAAGCAGAAAAAGCGCTTCTAAATGAACTGATTGATTGCATCAATCGAGAGAGGACGTTGTTACAGAACCTGCGACAGGCATCGATTAATAGTAATGCTAAGACGCTGATTTCGGTGGGCTTGGTATGGGAGAAATGTCAGAGATGTCAGGAGCTGACCGATATGGGACCAGTCGGGGTTCTACAGATGAAAATAAGTGCATATTCTGGAGTTATCAAAGATGCTCTTGAGGAGTTCCAGGACCTGATGGCTGAAGAAGAACAAGAGGAAGAAGGCGAAGGCGCGCTGGATGAAGAAGATGAACTCGACGAATTTGAAGAGTTCAACTTGACGTCGCCATCACAGCCACTGTCTAAAGAGTTAAGAGAGCTGGGTGCTAAATGGAACGATGTAATGGTCCGGTTACCAACCGTCATGGCCGTGTTGTGCAAGACTCTATGTAAACGACTGGACAATACGGACTGCGGCAAGATCCTGCAAATCAGCGAATCGGTCAAGGTCATTTCCGCGGCCACAGACGACTTTGTTTTTGCGTTTTCCGATGCCAGTATTGCCGACGCCAAACAGGGCCTTTTGTCGGTGTCGAAGCAGCTCCAGACCATTACAGATCTGATAACACGGCCAGGCGACAGCTTCTCTACACAGCTGCGCGCATATAACGACAGATTCCAAGCAAACAATACTTAAGTGTGGTATAGAACGCATCACTCGCTCTGCCTCCGGCGGCTGGGCGCTGCCCAGACCCGTAGCTCCGCTTCGCGGAGGGACCGACCCCGATGGGTGACCCTGGTCTCCGCGAAGCGGAGCTACGGGTCTGGGCAGCGCCCAGCCGCCGGACGCGAAGCGACAAAAACCCAGTAACATCAGTTTCTATCTACGATTTCTGCTCAGGGACCACGTCGATAACTCTGCCGGTGGTCAGGGCGGAGCGCAGATTGCGGATGACGCTGAGCTCCATTTCGGTGCGCGACTCAATGGTGTGGGTGCCCACGTGGGGCAAGAGAACGGCATTGGGGTTCGACAGAAGCCCGGGATGGATCTTGGGCTCGAATTCAAAGACATCCAGACCCACATTAGACACCTTGCCGGAGTCCAGGGCCTGCACAAGCGCCTCTTCGTCGATGACGGCTCCTCTTGCGGTGTTGACGATGACTACACCGTCTTTGGCCTTGGCAAGGGCCTCAGCATCGATGATATGCCTGGTTCCAGCATTGAGAGGTACACTGAGAAACAGGACATCAGACTGAGCAAGCAGCTCGTCGAAAGAAACGTACTGGGCACCCTTTTCGTCGCCCTCGGGTAGCTTGTGTCGGTTGTAATAAATGACCTTGGAAAATCCAAGAGGGATGACCTTCTCATGGACAAGGTGTCCTATGCTGCCTAACCCAAGAATGCCAAATACTTTGCCCTTTGGTTCATGAGCCAACGGCACATCGCCAAGCCACTGGCCCTTTCTAAGTTGATCACTCAACCGCGAGAAATTCCGTAGGGCAGCAAGAATGAGATACACGGCCGTGTCTGCAGTAGCATTAGCAACAGCTTCGGGAGTGTTGGATAACTGGATGCCTCTTTTCGTGAGATATTCGACCTGAACCAGATCATACCCAGCTCCATTGTGGCAGATAAATTTCAGCGATTTCGGCAGATGGTCGACCATTTCTTTGTCGATACCGCCGATTCGGTACTCTCCCGCAAAAGTACTGTAAATGGCAGTTATATTTTTGTACTTTGTTTTCAAGTCGGAAAGGAATTCTTGTCGATTCAAAGATGTGAACTCAAGCAAATCGGCCAGTTCCGACAGTTCTTCGTATTGCTTCTTGGCGAGCGATACATTCCCCAACAGGAGGATTTGATGTTTAGCAGCAGTCATTTTGGGGTTTTGGTATATGTAGAAGAAAAAGTGAAAAAGTGAGTTTTCAGAGTGACTTTGGACAATATAAATACCGAGGAATCCGAACGGGAGTGACCAGTACTGCGATATTGCGATATCTCAAAGATAATTGACAAATATGGACGTCGATTGTTTGTTACCCCCACGAAAAAACCCTGGTTTCTCTGCTTACACACGCGGCACGGCAGAGGTAGGTAATCTTAAGCGATGACAGTATCTTTTAAGCGATAAGATAACCGGTGTGAGGGGTAGCTCATATTCCGTGCAGGGCCCGTGCTGGAGTTTAGAGTTTCGAAAAGTATAAATTATAAAGAGTAATATATATATGGTATAATGTTGACGGTTCAGGTTGACTAGTCAAGATGGATAGGTTACCGTATCAGTTGTCCGAGTGTCTGGTGTCTACAACCTTACATAACTCATACACCTTGAATGATACTTGCTTTGTTTAATTTTATATGATCACTGTATATATACCGTATGTATGTAAGTAACACTGTAATAATGACGTATACTTGTGCGCTCTCATTAAACAATGGATACGACATGTAATCCAGTGTGACGTTAAAATATAAGAGCGTACATGATTTCTACAACTAACTTTCATAGCCTGTTGATGCCCTCTCGCTTGTTTACCGTTATTTATCGTTCAGTGGTATTATGACTTACAGGGCGCTTTCCCAATCAGCTCTGCATAACCGTTGAATGCTGGCGTTGGCTGGCTGGCTGACCGGCTGGCAGACTGCAGGGCATAGAAATTGAGAGAGGCTGCACCGTTTCGTTATCATGAACAGCACCAAACGTCAAACGTTGATTAATGACCATTTTCTGATTTAGGTTCACTGGAGGCTTGTCTCACTTTGACTGCGAGACATTGGGATTTAGGAGCAAGTGAATTTACAATGAAATTCCGACATGAAGTAGAGAGCCAGCGAGGAGCCCTGTCACATAATACCGCCTATAACAACACAGTTCCTACTTACCCATCACTTGAATCAATCATTCTTGAAAAATCTGGTTCACCATACGATCTGGCTTCCTTTAAAGAATATCTATCGGAAACACACTGTAGAGAGCCACTTGACTTTATTCTCATGTCAAATGAGTTCAGCCATATGTATAATAAGCAGGATGATGTTGATATATCTGAAAAGATTCGACTTTGGAATCTAATTGTATCAACGTTTCTGCTTGACAGCTCTCCACAAGAGCTGAATCTGCCTGGAGATATTCGAGAACATTTCCATATTATCGATAGCTCACCGTCGCTTGAAAACTATCAACACCTTCAAAAAGCAGTAGAGGACGCTAAAGATATTATCAAAGACAATAGCTATGGACCATTTACACAAAGTGTAGCTAGCGATAGTAACCGGAGTTGTGTTTCCTCTGTGCAGACAAGCATAGATAGTATTGCTTACCCCGAGGAGGCGCTGACGCTGCTACAGTCTCGATCTCCTCATGACAAGTCACAACCTTCATATCTTTTTGTTCCATCCACACAAGTGTCGAACTCTGGATCTGATATCAGTCCTACGTCCAGTTATGAGTTTGGACAAATTTCGAATGAGACCCGCTCTACTACAGCCCTCGCTGCCTGGAGGGATGCATCGCGACATCTGTCACAAGCCAAGCGGAATTCGATTTTCTCTTTTTCGTCAACTACAAATACCACAAGTACAAGTACCAGTATGAGTATGACGACGACTACGACGACTACGACGACTACGACTACTACTAATGCACGAGCCGAGTCGGTGGACATGTCCACAAGGTCTCATATCCTTAAGCGCATGTCAGGTCTGCTCAAACTGCAGCATCAGCATTCTGTGGATCAATAGCATATCATATGCTGGGTATCTGAGTCGCCCGGTCCACACGACCACCCACCACTTGCATTAATAATTAATAATTTCTCTATTTTGCAGAAATCAGCTTTCCGGACTTATATAAGTGAATGCCCTGACCATTCACTGCGAGGTGGATGGCATTTCCAGATGGAGTTTCCAGCTGCGAAAGGGCCATCACTTAACTCCATGGGTATAAATAATAACTGTACAGAATATGCCTGATCTGCCTAATGTGCCTAATCTGCGTAATCTCCCTTATCTGCGGTTAATCCCCTGACATTATGCGCGGACAACTCCCAGCAGGCCGGTACCGCACAGGTCTCGGTCCGCAATTCCATACAACGAATGTTCCCACTATACCACTGGCAGACTCCCATTTGCTCGCAGAGCGAGCACAACGGGTCCGGGCAGCGCCCGGCTGCCAGAGGCAGGACCCCTATCCCCCGGCGCCAGCCGGCCTTCGGAGCGCCGGCGGGGCCAGCCGCATGCCGATTGCACGGCGGTCATAAAGTGGGACGTCTTCTCGGGTGCATTAGAAATCAAGTGGGAAAAACTGGCTCGCTAAAACCAGCTACAGTAAACAAAAGTCTGCGAGAACAAACCTGACTAAGAGACTGCGATATTAGTAACAGAGAAGCAGTGACCATTATTTTATAAATTAACTGGAACGCCACGATCAAACGAACGTTTAGGAGAGGCGGTTTGTAAATTTTAGAGGATATTAAAAGATCTGGCTGTTTTGGATTGGTAAATTTGGATTGGTAAATTAGGGGTGGTGCTGCTAGTAGGCACTTTTTTGTTATTGAGTTCACAACTGGCAAGATTTTGAAGGTGAGTTATTATGGAGGTGTAGTAAGACAGGAGATGGAGAAATGAAAGGAAAAAGAAGAAATAGAAAGAATGATGGAGCTGTTAATAGTTTATGAAAATGAAGCGGTATATGAGATGGGCTCATCATGGCTGGACTGGTGTACGCATTTGTTTGCACCACAACTAACCCTAGAACAGATCAAATTGTGGGTTGATGGCCGATACAGTCGAGTCTGCTGTTGCTGGGGGGTTTGGAGGTAACTCCGGCTTTCAACAGGTAGCAGGCAGTTCGACAAGTTCTAGTGAGGTTGGCCAATGTTCATGTTCAAGTGACGCTTTATGTCAATGTAGACAAACGGCACCGACGACGACGATGATGACGACCACGACGATGGCAACGTCAGCAACATTGTCAGCGAAATCATCTACCATAAATTCAATCTCATCCAGGGACAGTGATTCAGGGAAGATTACTAATGATAGCGGGAAAGCACGAGCCGCATACACTGTGGCGGATCAGAAGGTCGTCGTCGATGCTGCGTTGACTATTCAGCGCTATTATCATACTTATAGATTGAGAAAGGTGATTAATCGATTGAGATTATCAGATCCTTGGTTCTTCATGTGGAAACTACCTGAGCAGCCTCGTCAGGGTCTGGATCTAATGGAAATCGATTCCGAGGAAGAGGATGACGATGATAACGAGGACGAGGAAACGGATGAATCCGCCCAGCGACAAGACCCTGCAGCGGGACAGGTTCCTTCAGACGACCTACGACTTCCACCGGAGCTGCAGTTTAGCAATCTACAGTCCAAGTTTCAAGACCCGAAATTCTTTGCCGCGATTTGTGAGTTTTTAGAACTTCTGGGATCAGCCAAGACTGCCATCAAATGCCATGCCAAGCTATTGCTTATGGCGTTTATGCTGAATCATCATAGAGCGTTAGTAGGTGCAGGTCGTCAGATGGATATGGATTCTTCGTGTGATGGAGCGGCAGCTGCTGCAGCTGCTGCGGCGGCGGCGGCCGGTGCTGCTTCTACTACAGGGTCTCGTGCAAACAGTGCGAGTGGTCTCTCTTCGCTAGAAAACCAAGTATTTCCGGAATCTCCTGCGCCATCACCGAGTACTTCAGGGTTAGTGAGCGATACTGGATATTGCCCTAGTACTGGATCTTCACAATGCCCTATAAAGAATCTTTCAGAATCAGGGCCTTCTCTGCAGAGCAATGATATGGACAATGCAGTTCCTGTTTCGCTCTGGGGCTCTGACTCGTCGAGAAAGAGGCTAGAAAGGTCACAGTGTGCAAAGATATGTAATGCCCGATGTAGCAAATCTCTACTTCGGCAGATTGCTCGTCTGGGATCAGGGTTCATTGATATATGTCAAGTTCCCACATGCTGGTTTCGGCGCATGGAGTTCATGGTTGCATACTCGAAATTTGCAAAGTCGTTTTTGGATTGGAAGTCCAAGGACGCAATTTATCTCATAAAGACTCAGGTCGAGTTGTTTGTGGATACGTTCACCACAATGAATGACATGAACCAGAAGATTAAAGACGGCCAGTTATGTGCTGACACATGTCATACGTCGCTATATCGGCTGAAAAAGATATCTGAATACCACTTTTTACAAGTGTCAAGACTTTTTGGGTCTTCGAAACAGGCCAAAGAGTGTGTTCAGAAAGAGCTGGCCAGACACCGGTTTCTTAGGGAGCTGGTTAAAAGACTGGATAAAAAAAGGCTCGCGTATGTTGAATGGGAAAGTAAAATGTATGTCAAGAACCAAGTACGAATGGCGTTCATGCAATCAATGGTTGAAAAGTGTCCTTGTCCACCACGATCTAATTCTCGCGAGGAGCTCCACGATACAAAGGTTCTTAGCTTGTGGCATGGAAAGTATTATAAAAGAATGACTATGATCAAACGAACGCTCAGGGCCAATTTTCAAGGCCCAGTCAATCAGAAATTATGGCTTCCCCAGTTAGTGTCGTATCTAAAGGGTGTCATTAGTGAGATTATTATACAGAATCCCGATCAACTGGCTGCATTTCTTAAGCCTATAGACACGGAATTCCTCACCCAGCAATGTGCATTGAATAACTGTGATCCTCGCGAGTACCTGGTTTATTTTATGGAATTCTTAAAAAGATATAGCAATGCTTCAAGGTATGCAAAGCTGTGTAGTATTTTGAGCTCACTACAGCGAAGTGAGATTAATTTGGATGTTTTGTTGGACATTGTTTCCACTCTGGATGATATGAGAGTAGATATTACCCAGGTCGGGCTACAGTCTTTTATCAGTCCTGTTATCAATGAGGATGCTAAGAAAAACGAACTGGTAGCTTTTGTGCACGACTTAAGTTCTCATAGAGTGGAGATTTCACATCTTGAAAATTGGGTAGACATGGTGGCGGCCGATAAGGGTGGACTGATTGCGTCGATTATGTCGGCTACCGCGGTGCCCGATGCATCTCTAATGCCTTTTTCTCGACTCGAGAAGATGATGGTGTATTTTGTGTCGCAGATGACCAACTTCCCCGATTCAAGTCGGTTGGATAACATTCCGGAAACGTTTACAATGCTCCGGTTACCTATTCTTCATATGCAAATGTTAATTCGAGACACGGTCATGACGTTTGCCATTGTACAATTCACGGTTTCGGTTTCTCGAGATGATAGCTGTGTTTGTAGACTCAAGTCAGCAGTTATGACGATTCTTAAAGAGGATACTCAACACAATCGGACGGAGATGGTCGACAGGATTTGCAAAGTCATTGAATGCGAGAGACCGGCTTTGACAGGGTCTGAACAGACATTACTAATGGGTCTTGTGTCTCGTCTTCTCATGCCTATATCTTCGGTTGTTTTGGTTGGATGGGCGTCTTGTTCATCATCATCATCTTCTTCTTCTTCTTCTTCATCGTCGTTGTCCTTGTCGAAATCTAAAGATGCCGCTCTGTGGGCGGTGCCGCGTCTGGCCCTGGAACGTATTCGACGAGCAAATGAACATAAGTTGCTACAACCCAGGGTCACAATTCCTCAAAGCCAGCGTACGCTGGCCAACTTTGAGTGTGAAGTCAAACAGATCTCGCAGTACATGTCCAGCATCTGGAAGCTATCTCTAGGCACTTACAAGCCTGTATATGAGACGATAGTCAATTCCAAGCATTTCTGGAGAAAGCCTGTATAGTCACTTTACTCGCCCAAACTATAATTTATTCTGTCACGAATTCATGATTACGGTATGTTTATTATATTTTATTTGTTTTGCTTGTTTATGTTTTTTCGTTGTGTTTTTGTGATTTTAATGAGTTGTATGTAATTTTATTTTTTGCAGAGTTACCCAACGTTGGTCGCAATTGTCTCTCGAGCAAATCGTGTCTGTCGTGAGCATCGTGAGCAACCGCAAGGCTTATTCATATAGCTTTCAGTCGAATAGACAGAAGTTGGTTCCATCATTGCTAGCTGAAGATCCTTTCACAAAGGTTGTTTATCTACCTGCGTCGCCTACTGCTTACAGCCACCCTCTGCCACCCCCGCCCCCTTGAAACGGCCCCGAACGGCTGAACCATTCTCCCAGCTAATAAAACAATTCTTATTCTCATTTTCAGGGTATAACTATAAAAAAAATACAAGTGCCACAGAGGTAATAACTGAAGAAGGGAACAAGATTCAAACAACAACTGCCTGCGACAGACTACTCCTCGTATTCACAGACCTATCCGTTGTACAGGCTCTACAGTATCTATCGACCTCGTCCGATAGAACTTTTATTGACGTTTGAGATTCTCCATTAATTCCATTTGGTCGTATATTAACGCGTCGGTCGGCCCATTATGTCTGATACCCCTGATAGCTCCGCCGCCAGTGGCGCTGCTTCGACCAGTACTCCAACTACTTTTGATGAGGAAGTGAGTATTTTATTATTTAATGAGCATGAGCATGAGCATGGTGAGACAATTGCTCTCTCCGACGACGATGCAAAACGTTGACCATATACTAACAGGGTTTAGAAATTTCTGTAAGCATGATCCCCAGCAGCCATTATATATGAGCTCCTATACTAACATATCAAAGTGCTTCATATCCTCAGATAGCACCTCCATCTGCAGGCCCGGGCCATCCAGGCAATTTGGATCCTGCTCAGGAAGCCGCGGTGCACGTTCTAAAGACTCAATTACAGGCCATGGGTTATACGGCCCGTACCGACGATGCCACAATGTTGAGATTCTTGAGAGCCCGCAAGTTTGACATCGAGGCGGCCAAGGCCATGTATATTGCCTGTGAGAAATGGCGTGAAGAGTTTGGAACAAATACCATTTTGGAAGATTTCGTATACGACGAAAAGCCCCAGGTCGCCAAGTATTATCCTCAATATTATCACAAGACCGACAAGGATGGACGTCCTGTTTATATCGAGCAGTTGGGAGCTGTCAAGATCAATGAAATGTATAAAATCACCACTCAGGACAGAATGCTCAAGAATCTGGTATGGGAGTACGAAGCATTTGTTAGATATAGATTGCCTGCTTGTTCTCGTCAACAGGGTCATTTAGTCGAGACGTCGTGTACGCTTCTTGATCTCAAGGGGTGCTCGTTGAGTACCGCTTCTCAGGTTTACTCTTATCTGAGAGAGGCTTCCAATATTGGCCAAAATTACTATCCAGAAAGAATGGGCAAGTTTTATCTTTTGAATGCCCCTTTTGGCTTTGCCACGGTGTTTTCTATGATTAAGGGATTTTTGGACCCCGTCACTGTCGAGAAGATCCACATTCTGGGCTCCAAATACCAGGCCGAGCTTCTTTCTCAGATCCCTGCTGAAAACCTGCCTATCAAATTCGGTGGCAAGTCCGTAAGCTCTGGCAGCGTCGAGTTGGCTGATGACGGCCCTTGGCGTGATTTACAATACGTTGGACCCGAGGGTTTGGCTCCCAAATCGTCGGTTTCGGTTCTCTCGTCTCGCGATGCCACTCCTTCTCTTCAGCCTTCAACCGCTGCAAGCTCTCGCGCCCCGAGCAGAGCTGCCTCTATTCGGTCGGTTGCGTCCAGGGTGTCGCAGAAAACCCAGCCCCAATAGTACCCCAATAGTACTTTTAATTACAGTATTTAATAATATTTTTTTTCTGTTATTTTGACTGTGGGGCATACCACTGGCTCCACAATTGCCTCCCCAACTCAGCTTCTTGCGTTTGATTTATAATCATAAGCATTTAGTGCTCGAGTGTTAAATTTGGTTTCATGTCCCAAAGCCCTTAATTGAGTCAAGCGCCATGAGAGCGCATTGCATCATTAGGTAATCGGGGATATCATTTGCCGTTTTAAGAAATATAGTAAACACCGTGTACGCAGGTCGAGCATCTGATAACGCTTTGGATCTTGGTTATTGGCTTCTCTGCTGTCTGATTTATAAGGCTAGTAGCAGGTGGAATCCCGAAAGCTTTAATATGATTTATAAGCAGCCCTGAACAGGAGCTTTTCCATATAAATATGTCGATATATCCAACAAACAAATCTACTCATCATCGATCTAAAGTTTGCCTGCTCTCTAATTGACTCGTGTTTTCATAATGTCTTCTGCTGGTTCTAAAGTTTATGTTGTTACCGGTGCCAATCGCGGCATCGGTTTTGCTCTTGTCAAGAATCTTTCCAAGCGTGCTAATACTATTGTAATCGCTACTGCTAGGTGGCCTGAGAAGGCCAGCGAACTTACGGCTTTGGGCAAAAGTCATCCAAATGTCCACGTTTTTAAGTACGATGCCACTGTCAAGGAAGATGCAGTAGCTCTAGCTGCAGAGACGGCCAAGATAGCTGACGGGGTGGATGTGTTGATTGCCAACAGCGCCTTTGCTGACAGCTTTTACACCAATCTTACTATTGCTGACGACTTGTGGTTGAAGCATTACAAGGTTAATACCCTTGGGCCAATCTTTCTTTATCAGGCCTTTTACAAGTTACTTGAGAAGCGCGAGACCCGTAAAATTGTGTTTATATCCAGCCATGCAGGGTCTATTAGTGGACATACTGGTATTATCTCGACTGCTTATGGTCAGACTAAGGCTGCCCTCAACTACAGTATGAAGGAAATAAGTTTTGAGACAAAGGACAAGGGATTCATTATCATTTCTCTTCATCCTGGTGTGGTTAGCACCGAAATGGGCAATATTGTCAAAGAACAAATTCTCAGCACTAAACCTGAAGCTCAGCAGTTCTTCGATGCTTTGAGCATTACACCTGACACCAGTGCCGAAGCCCAACTCAAACTTATTGACGGCCTCACTCAAGAGGATTCTGGCAAGTTCCTCCAATATGACGGCACTCCCTGTCCGTTTTAGACAGAGCGACACCTGCCCAGATAGTATGTACCCAAATAAATATAACTCCTATTATATCTTCGAAGCCCGTGTACCGAGCTGCTGATGGCATCAGTAAGTCGCCACTCTTTATAATAGATCGGCATACCTTTGAAAAAAGATAAGATAAGATTAGCTTTTCCCCCTGACGCGGCTAGGTTTTTTTTACCGCTATAGCATTGCATAATGGCGGCTAAACGTCGACTCGCCTCTTAATATATATTGCACAGTTGGATCTGATCCGGTAACGTTGACAGTAGGGAATTTTTTGTTTTTGGTTGAATATATTATGGTGGATCGCAAGCTTCAGGTCTTGTTAGTAGGTTCCGGTGGCGTGGGTACTATCACATCTCTGGCGTTAGAAAGATCGCTCCAGGTGGAGGTGACGTCGGTGATTAGAGGCGATTACGATATTGTGAAAGAAAAGGGGTTTATTATAGAATCGATAGATTATGGAAACATCACGGGTTGGAAACCCACGAGGATTGCCAGAAATGTACACGAGGCCGTGGAACTGGCTAATGGCGTGCCCTACGATTATGTCGTTGTATGTACCAAAGTGCTACCAGACATATTCAAGACTGAAGATCTGATCCGACCTGCTGTCTCTGGATCGCAAACAACTATTGTCCTTATACAAAACGGAATTGATATTGAAAAGCCAGTGGCAGAAGCATTTCCTGAATCAGTGGTACTTTCTGGCATATCTATGATCGGGTCTACCAATTATGGTGGTAAGATTGTCCAATTCGAGCATGACAAACTAGGGATCGGGTACTATGACCAGAGCGGTGATAAAAACTCCCAAACATTAGAGTCAGCTGCCAATAAGTTCATTGGATTATATTCTGTGGCTTGCAGAAACTGTACATATTGCCCTGATCTTGCCCGAGCCAGATGGAGGAAATTAGTGTACAACTCCACTATCAATACTATCTGCGCCCTTACTCAGGTGGACTCTGGCAGAGCTTACCTGTGTCAACTTGATCATGCCCTTATTTATCCTGCCATGGCAGAAATAATCACCATTGCCGAGGCTGCCCTTGGTGAACCTCTTGACAAGGGTGTAGACAAGCTCATGCTGGAGTCTGATGATGGCTTTTACTATAAACCATCTATGCAAGTTGATGTCGACAAGGGTAATCCTATAGAGTTGGAGGTGATTCTTGGTAACCCGCTGCGAACGGCCAAAAAGCTCAATATCCAGGCTCCTGTGCTTACGGTCATTTATAACCTATTGCGTGCCGTCCAGTTCCGACTAATGGAATCCCGTGGATATATCACGGTTCCTGAAAACCCATCTCGAAAAGTGTCGAAACCTATA
Organism: Sugiyamaella japonica; assembly: GCA_030583365.1. Classification (NCBI taxonomy): domain Eukaryota; kingdom Fungi; phylum Ascomycota; class Dipodascomycetes; order Dipodascales; family Trichomonascaceae; genus Sugiyamaella; species Sugiyamaella japonica. The sequence goes on from JAJMIG010000026.1 coordinate 28,672, forward strand.
CTTGAGCCTACTACACTTGCCATCAATAGAACTGCACTGTGAATTTAATAAATATTTATAAAAAAAAGGACTAGAAAAGTCGACAGAGGTCGATCTAACAAAAACAAAACAACACAAACATATAATCTCACTGTCAAACTTTCCCCAGATCAGATCGAAAACAAGATCAAAAAAATAATAATAAAAAAAAGATGCAAATTACAAACACTACATAAATAACATCAGATCTCGTTCCAGCTTGTTTCGACCGTCTGACGCACTCTTTTTGAGTACTGACTACGATGGTCTCTGTAAAGGTTTGCAGCCTCAACATTGGCAGGACTTGATGTGTTTGGATCATTCAGAAGACTAGAGAGAAGTTATGTTAGTATGAACCAGCAATACAGACATCAGAGCTAGGACACCCCTCCATCAAACATACCTTTGAATCGATGTGAGAATAGCAGCTACATCATAAGTAGGACTCCAACGGTTCTGCAAAATATCCAAGCAAAGCTCGCCTGAGGCATATACGTTGGGGTGAAACATTTCAGATACAAATCGTACCGAAGGCGGTTTGTTGGGATATTGTTCATCAAACTGAAGAACCAGGCGGAAAGTGCCGTCTTCAAAAGGAGTATCCGTGGGTCCAATGATCACCGCATTCCATGTCATTACGTTATCAGTCACAGGAGAAGCAGATACTCCACCTGGAGGGTCCTGCTGCATTCGCTGTGGCAATGTTAGTGAGACATAACAAAAGAGAAAATACCAACAAAGTGCAAATATCCCTGTTCAGAGTTGGACATATATAATACAAATACGTACCTTGAAGTCCCTCATCAGTCTTCTGCGGGCTGTGGTGGACATTTTCTAGAGTTCGAAGGCGTCAACGAGCGAGGGATACTGTGTGATCCTAACAAATACTTTTTCAAAAGCTTTGCCAAAATCTGCTTGCTGTGAAACGAAAACTGTGATTTCCAGATGACGGAATTATCGTGGTTTGATGATGCTTTATGGTGGTGGTACTCACTAGAACATCTCTGCTCCTATTATTACAGTAGTAGAGTTTGACTAAGATAACGACCCTAAACCGCACCTCATGGGTGATGCGCGCGCGGGTTTAAAAGCCGACAAGCCCATTTACAGCAGGCAAGCGCTGTTAAAAGTGGTGTGGCAAGAAATTTCACATGCAGAATCCACGCGACCCACGCTACCCACGCGACCTATGGAAACTGTCACCGTCGCTGATGGCACCAAGAATTATTTGCAGGTTAAACAACTACCGAGCAGGCAGAGGGTCGAGTTCATTATTTGAACGATTTAAACGGCTCTGCCGAACGCTAGTGTCAGCTCGGACTCGAGCGGCTCAGACCTAGCTGTCATCTTTGCTGCGTCATTCAGTACTGGTAGCACCGTAACGGTCGTATCGCTAGGAGCTCAGTCATGTTTAGTACGTCTCCCTTACTCATACGAGATTACGTTCTAATGAACAAGGATAATGAAGTAATAGTTGTGGTTACCGAATATAACTCGACAGGAAACGCGACTTATTGCCTAATTGCGCAGTAGTTAACTCCGATATGTACAAATCAATTAGTCCCTGCATGACACCACGTGACTGAAATATCGTTAACTCTTTAAATCTATTCATTTATATATCCTATAATCTCTATTCCTTATCATCACCAGATACTAGGCCAGCCTTTTCACATAGCCCATAAAACAACGAATCTGGTCTTGCCAATAATGCTTTGGGAGAATCAAACTCGGCAATGCGTCCCTTTTCTAGTACCACTATTCGGTCGCTGTCCATAATTGTGTTAAGACGATGCGCAATAGTAATAATGGTCTTGTGCTTCAACTCGGATCGGATAGTTTGCTGAATGATTTTATCCGTCTCCACGTCCACGGAAGCAGTGGCTTCATCGAGAACAAGAATATTGGAATCATGTAAAAGTGCTCTCGCAAGACAGACCAGTTGTGCCTGTCCCTTACTCAAGTTTTCGCCTCCATCGGCAAGCACAGCATCTATTCCTCCCTCCATTCCAGAAACATGATCTTTCAAGTGACATAATTCTAGAACTCTCCATAAATCAGTGTCATCATGCTCGTTGAAAGGATCCAAATTGTCACGCACGGTACCAGTGAAAATCTGGGCGTCCTGAGGAATAATGGACATGTTATGACGCAAGTCAAGCAGGCCAATGCCATTAGTATCTATACCGTCGACAACAATATGCCCTGCAGCAGGTTCAATCAATCTGAACAACGACAATGTCAATGTACTTTTTCCTGCACCTGTCCGCCCAACCACACCAATCTTTTCTCTCGCTTTGATATCTAGATTAATATCCTTCAAAACAAGATCCATTCCTTCCTTGTATCTGGCACTGAATCCGTCAAAAGTGATACGGCCTTCTGTTGGCCAGTGAGCAGGAGGTCTATTGTTTTCAACAATTTCCGCCGCTTCGCTAGGCAAGGCATGGTATTGGAACATTCGCTCAACTGTAACACCTCTTCTTTCAATTTCAATCGACTGGCGAACTATCATCCATAAGTATGAAGTAATAACCATTGCATTGGATAGACACAGACCAAGAACGCTGTCAGTCATACGACCGAGCTTGGCCATGTAAACACCTGCCAAACCCGTGCAAAGAACAAACAACGATCCAAGGAGACCTAGTCTCAATGCAAGCCATCTATCAACAGATGCGGCACTGGACACAGATTTGAGAACCAGATCAGACCGAAGATTGTTTTCATGGATAAAATGACTATCTTTATCAAATGCACGGATGACCTTGATACCTTTGACACTTTCTTCGAAATTGGACATCATAGGACTTCTCGCAGCACTTGATAGTCGTTTTAATTGACGAGATGCTACGAGATAGAATTTCTGGTAGTACCAATAAAGAAAGCTGACTGGAATCACAGTGATAGAGATAACTGGAGTGGAGTAGCATACAACTAACAGAGAGCAGAACATGATTGCCAAAATGCGGAACGTTCCACTTAGAGTATTGGCAACTGAGTTATCCACCTCGTTGACATCGGTAGTAAACCTGTTTAAAATCTGTCCCAAAGGAGTCTGTTCAAAGAAAGACATTGGTGAACGTAATACCATTTTGGCCATTTTATCGTGAAGAACTTGGGCTGCTTTTAATCCAGCAATCGCTTGAGCAATATACGTACTGGTCACATTAACAACACCATATAGGACTCCAATCAATACGTAGATACCCAAGTAATACATTGACTCTGATCCAGTACCTGAAAGATTTTGATCCGACCACAGTTTTAACCAAATAGATCCTGAAGTGGTAAAAGCACCAGTCAACATAATTAATATAATAGACAGACTGACACGACCCATTCCGCAAGCTTTGAAGTAGCGAATAAATACTGATGTCTTCACTGCACCGGACTCGATAGCCTCTTGACCCTTCATTCTACGCTTGAGCTCCTTGGAAGCCTCTTCAGTGACTGATCGGAAAGATTCTACACTTGCACGACGAAGATCATCGTACGTCTCTTCTGAATCTTCTGAATCTTCTTCCTCCACAGCAACAATAATTTCATCTTTTAATTCTTCAACAGTCTCATCTTGACTAGCTCCAAACTCCTTCATAAGCTCATAGATAGGGCCTTTTCTACTGATGCTCTCTAGAGGACTTCCAGACTCTTTGATCTTTTTATCTGCCAAAAGTACTATTTTGTCTGCTTCAGCAAGAACCTTTACGTTGTTTGTTGCAAGTAAAATAGTCTTTGAAGCGAGAACACCATGCTTTCCCAATACATTATCGATCAAATGCTTACCAACATGCTCATCTACAGCCGAGAGAATGTCATCCAAAACGTACACATCTGCACGAGCGTAAACGGCTCTTGCTAACGATACTCTGGCTTTCTGTCCACCTGAAAGACTGATACCCTTTTCTCCAACTTCTGTCTCATCACCTTCAGGCAGATTCTTGATATCATATACAAGATCACAAGCCTCTAGTGTTTTCTGGTAAAATTCGGGGTCATATTTGTTTCTGAACAAGATATTCTCCTTGACACTCTGATTTAAAAGCCATGGTTCCTGTGGAACATAAGCAAGATTTCCTCTAATAGAAACCGACCCCTGTTTAACAAACAGTTCACTGCACAGCGTCTTAACAAGAGCAGACTTGCCGGATCCCACTCGTCCAATAATGCACATCAGCTGGCCCTTGAATGCCTCGATATTGAGGTTTTCGAGGGCGACAGCTGCATCTTCAGCTTCTGACCAGGCAACGGTAGTATTGTCGAATTTAATGACAGGAGTCTTACTTTTAGGATCGTTAATAGGAGGCAGGTGTAGCACTTGATCTAGAGGCTGCTCATCAGCAGAAAGAAGGTCAGCAAATCTCTGGAAAGACACCTTTGACTGCACTAACACAGTTAATCCGTAGGGAATGGCCATTAAAGGTCCACTAAGAAGATTAAATAAGGACAATGAAGGGAAGATAATGTCGGCAGTCAGGGGACGGTTTTCCAAAAACAAAAACGTACCGAAAATAGCCGCGGCAATGAAATAAGGCATAACACTCCAGATAGCGGTCATTACAGTCAGCCAGAACATGAGCTTTCTTCTAATACGAAGCTCTTTTTCATTTCTCGCTTCCTTTAATTTTTCAAGATAAGGCCTTTCCCATGCGTACAGTTTGAGACTCTTGGCGTTGGAGAAGATACTTGTGGTGATTTTCACTCTCTCATCAATGGCCTTCATTAAATCGACTGTGTATTGTCTGAACATTGAAGACACGAATGCGTTCAATGGAACGACAATCAGGATAACTGAGACACCGCCAAAGAAACTAAATCCCAAGAAAGTGTATAGGACGATAAAACAATAGACAACCTCGAGAGGAGTAGTGAACAAAGGAAGCAGTTGCTGCATACAGTTATTCACCTGACCTAAATCAGTTGTCATCAAATTGATGATATGAGAAGGAGTTTTGGACTCTCTTGACTTGGCAGACAATTTAAGAGCCTTTACAAACACAGATCCATAGATTGCTCCATTCAAACCAACACCAAGTCGAACAGACGAAAGACCAATACGGTTCTGCAAAAAGGTAATTAAAATGGAAACCAATCCATTAAGAAGAACCCAATAAACACCAGTCGAAAGTGGTAAGCTATGATCCTTGTTATACTCTCGCACAAACAATAGGATCTTTTGAAGAATAAAAGGTCGGAGGTAGGTGCCCATATCAATAATGAAACCTGCTCCAATGAGAGCAAATAATTCTGCCCTCATGGTCCTGGCAAGTGCAAAAGCCATTCCAAGGGAGCCTTTTCTGCTGCTTCGCTCCCAGTGTACCAGAAGTCTGTCACTTAATTCCGACGTCGAAAAAGTTTCTTCCATATTTGGCAGATCACGTTCCGTGATGTCTCTTTTGTAAGCAGTATTGATCAAAGGATTCAACCATATCAGAAGGAAATTTGAAAAGATGTCGGCATTTCTAAGATCTTTATCGGCATCTTTGTTGCGGAATTTAGGAACGATCCACTCCAATAAGAAAACAAACAATGAGCCAGCGACTGAAAATGCTCTAAGCACCGAAGGCAATAAAGAGCTACTGAACTCATCGTCAAAAAACGAGTTTGTAAGTTTGAACACATTGACTGTGAGAGTAAACAACCAGTACCAAAGAAGTGAGGCGCTGGGAACCACTACTTTCCCAGTCTCAGCGATGTGAACGGCAAACACAATCACGAGAACAACCGTAGAGAACAGATCAGTTATTACGTATGGTGACAGCGAGACGTGACTGAGCCATACGAATGTAGTCTGAATGACAATCTGGAATAGCACAAGAGTCTATAAAGGTATAGTTAGTTCCCGATAATAATATAAAATCATATGATCCAAGCCACTCACTAATTTCAAATAATAATCCCATTTCTTTCCAAATATATGCTGGCCCTGTTCCTTTTCCTTCTCGCTACTTAAACCAACCAAAGTGATGGATAATGCAATCAAAAGGGCAATGTTAGGAAGGAACGTGAAGTACGTCTCCAACAAGCACCAAGAAAAGAATCCATGCTCGTTAATAAGATCCCATCCACCACCGCTGACTCTGCAGGCAGAATTAACTTCTGAAGTCCATGGCTGTGGAGAATTCTGCGCCAACAACCACTGATGGTTTGGCAGTACCAAGTCCGCAGGCGTCGAGGCCCCGAACGCTCCAAAATGCTGCTCCATATTTGAAATCAATCAAATATATTACGTCAACTGGAACAAGGCTAAATCTAAACCTTAAGATGACCGTTTGGTGGATCAGCCAAACTATTTGTAGTCCGAATATTTTTTTTTGGGCTCAGAAGCATTCGGATATAAACATACGGCATCAGGATGCTAGGGTGAATTACTTCAAGATAGTGAAAGGTGCAGATCACCGATACACGGCATCAAATGTATGCATGCTATAATTCCATCTCAGCATAGATCCATTATGTGATTTATCCGTCGTATTGAAAGCACGCAGGCTACTGGAGGTGGCGAGACTAGGATAAAGAGGTTCGTATAGAACTACAATCAGAGTCTTGTCCTCGCTGATGGGTGGTCTGTTTATTCATTATCTCACTTAATGTTTCAGTTAGGCAGCCGTAGTCTATATATATCGTTATCAGCTATCAGTTCAATCGTGCATACACATAGTCCCCAATAAGGAGCAGAGTATCGTGGCTAGATAGAAAACCACTGGAAACGGAAAACGTGAAGCGGAAAAGCGCTGCTTAGCTGCGTGTCAGCAGTGCTTAGCGATGGTATTATGAGTCAGGAACGCTGCGGGGCCCTGCAGCTGTGACGCGACCTATTGGTTACACGTTCGGTTAAAATCTGGTTCAAATCTGGATGCTGATGATTGGCCAGCGATTGATACCAGATGCGCTCAAACTAGAATCGATATTGTTGATGTTTAGTTGCAGTCACTGTGTTAGTGGTACGTTGATTATGTATATAATATATTCCTACTTTCGCCTCTGACCCCTTCTGTTAGTAAACCCTCATAACCTTTGAATTAAGGCATGGGTCATCTCCATCGTGAATCTTGGTTGCTACTCATTATGTGCTAGGTCGCATAGTACATATTTGAGTGAACAATCCCCATAACCAGTGAATTAATAACCGATATGAATCTACTAGAGCCAGCCCTGAGGGCCTTAGCTGCTAGAGTTTCCGATCTGCTGAGATTTTCTTGATTTTCTTCCTCTTTCGCCAGCATAAAGTATTATAAGAAAGGCTCTAAAATTATGTGTTATCATGCATATGGGCCCTAACCCGATTGGACCCTGAGCAGGGCTGGCAGAGATGCTGAACCTCACCCCGCATCCTGTTTACATTTTGAACTTATTTGACACCCAGAGTATTTAATTTTCTACGCCACGTATATATCTTTGTCCAGTGGGTGAAAAAGTTTCAAACAGTTGTAAAATGGGCCGAAGAGCTGGCAAACACAGATATAATAAAGCCAAACCTCGATTACATAAACAAATCCAGCTTCAATCCGCCAATTGTGAAGTCGACAGTTCTATAGACAACAATGCTGGAAATCCTGTTGTTGGAGTCGAACAGAAATCATCCGAATTAGACTCCAATAGTGATATCTTTGATACACCTCAAGGTACACCGGGAATCAGCAACCATGTTCCCATAATTGTTAGTACTGATCCATTGTCAGAGGAAGCCAAACCTGAAGTCATTACGAATACCGCCAATGGTCACTCTCAGTCCAGTACTAATGTTAACGACCATTGTTTGGATCTAGAAACAGATGATACAATTAGCGTGAAAAATGCTCTGTCGCGTAACCCAGACGTAATATACCAGACCAGTTCAGTTGTCAATAGTGAAAAAGCAGAATACTTTTATGATTGTTACAATGACTATAATCATAGTGCGGACCACGTTTCTAGCGGTGATAACGAAAAGCAGCAGTCTGACAAAGAAGACATATCTGATACTGGCTCAGTAATTATCAATAAGACTGTTGAAACTACTCCCACTATAGAGATGTCTGATGACACATATCTCACAATCAAACTTAGATCGAGAAGATCAGAATCTTCTGTTTCTTTTTACGGGGAATATTATTCAGAGCTGAACGGGCATTTCATAAAAGACTCACCAAACCCGCAATCAGAGATTGAGGATAGCTGTGAAAAAGATTTTGGCAGATCCATGGGGAAACTTAAGAAGCTATTCGTCAATCAGGTACTTCGAGAATGTTTCTCTTCCCCAGCTCTGACACTGGGTACCTTGCCATTCTCAGCTCCTTCTCCCCATAACCAGAACTTGGAAAAAAACTATTTGAGTGCTCGAGTGCAAAGAAATTATGAAAACGGGTGCATAGATAAGAGCCCTCTTTCATGCCGATCTAGGCTTTATGAGAAAGTGGAATCTGACAGTGACAGCACCACCAGTGGTCAACATTCGACTCCTCTCGGTAAGTATTAATAACTCCATCCTGGCTTTCTGATAAAATTCTGATAAATAGTCAGTGTGCATATAATGCAGCTGTTTGTTTCGCGGAAAGTGAAATAGATTCATGCGCTTTCTGCATTCTAACTTATGCAAAGCGTCAACAAACGAGAACACAAATATTTGCTGCTCAAAACCGTTATTCAATTGTCCAACTAACACCGTGACTTTTGCTGATGAGTTTATCAAATCGCAACCTCCTTTAGATTCACCAGCACCGGAAACCAGCTCAACAATGACTCCAGCGGCCCGTAATGGTGAGGAAAATGGTCTATCGTTGCAGTCCAACAAAGAAGTACATCATCTTGCTTCGGAAGGCGTTTTGACATCCAGAACATATTCAGACATTCCAGTTAACCCGAACGGAGACGGATCTGTTTCTGAAACACCAGCTGTGAAAACTAGTAATGGGTCATGTACCCATGATTTGATCCATCACCTATACAAGGGTCGCGGTGATTATAAGCGAGATTCAGTTCCTGGCATGCTCAGTCCCAGTACATTAACACTTAAACTTCAGAGTAATAATCCGTTTCGGTCATCTGCGATTTCTAACGAGGCCATGAACGAGCTTCGATCTCTTCCTTATTCTCAGGCAAGCCCATTGAGAGAACCCTTCTCTGGTCCAAATTCATTGGCCAGTGCGCGATTTGCACCTGTTGCTGACCAATGTGATAAGGAATCGCCATACAATTATCATCAAGAGCAGAAAGAAAACGAGTTCTCTTTTCTAGATACTTCATCGCCTCAAATTCCGGCCTCTGGTGGACCCATGTCGGTTTCACATATTATCTACCCTGTTAGTGTCGATGAGACTATTTTGACTGATAGAAATGGACCATTATCAGCGGTAGAAGAGATCCCCAGTCCCCTAAATGCCTCTGTGTTAAACAATCAACCATCTTTAATGAGTCTCAAACAATTGGCTCTTGAAGTAGAAGATCATTCTCCAGCAGTTTCATCAATTTCATCAGAGCTGGAACGTTGGCAAAAAAGGATTCATAGCCAATTGGCAGTAGATGAAGAATTTACAGTGAATATTTTAAAGGTTGAAGAGCCCTCAAAACCAGTCCCCGAACCTGTTACATCCGCACAGTTGAGGGAAGCCAAAGAGAATACTAGGGGCGGATGGGGACCGAGATTGATTAATATCGGAGTTAATACGATTCCTAGAGGTGTCAGTAGTTTGTCTTCTGCATTCAGTCATCCACTGTCGACATCCAAGGGCAGCGATGATTGCCAAGAGAATAATAATAATGGCAGCAGTCCCAAATCCGCCGGATCGCGGGTATCTGACATGCTTTCATCTATTAAGCTGAGAAAGGGAGGACCACCAACAAGTCACGGAAATTATATTAGTGACACATCTGATGATCAGGCCGCTTACGTGAGTGGTAAAGAGAAATGGTTCGGGGACCAACCGAATAATGAGCTCAGAGACTCTAACTCAAGCGACAATACGATGTATGTTCAAAATGGTAATGGTCACGCTAATGGTCGTGAGATGATTCCCTCTTTTAGTGGCAGCAGTGAGTATGGACGTCCCAGTAACAGCAATTATAAGGAGTCTCTTAGCCTTGATGAAAGTAGTGATAGAAAAGGTTTCATGATTATGGATGAATCAACAATGCTAGTAACAGATGCAGTAAAAGAACAAGAACAAACCCAACAATCATTTCATCCATCACTTGACGAATTCGACGATGCTACAAATGCTGGTAAGGAGAGCCTTTTCAATACATACACACGTACTAGTCCCTTGGCAAGCTTTAATTCTGTTAGACGCAATCCTCGCAGCTCCCTCTTCGATATTTCGGATAACCAGGATCCTGGCTCCGCCCCCATGGATATCAGCAACTCTTGTTCTACTGATTCTACTTCGGCATCAGAACGACGACAGCCGAATGGCAAGCTTCGCCGTAGACAGACAATTGGCATTAGAGTCCGAGATAGATTTAAACGCAAGTTCGACATAATTGGATCTCCAAAGCATCGATCTAAGAATAATCATGTCAATGACGGATATGATAACCGCAAGACCACGACTATTGCACCTGAGGTGAATGTTATTGATAATGAAAGGTCCAATAGCGGTGGGACTCTTCGAGTGATTGGTATGGGGGCCTATAAGAGGTTGACCATGTCCAAGAGTATCTATAAGGTCGGTTACAAGGCCACTCAGGCAACGTCATCACCACCACTCGAGAAGGTCCATATGGAGGTACAAATGAATGCTAGTCCACTAGCTGCTGCCGGTGGTTCAGATCAAACCCAGCAAGGAGACTTTGAAGCCGAATTATCACCAGTTTCGGCCGCGGTTTCGGACGAGCCTAAAATATCAACAACAACAACCTATCCAGAGCATAAGTCAGCGTCAGTCAAGAAATCCCTCCTACACAAATTCAGAATTTATAAAGAAACAACTACTGGCAGCACCCCGACATTGGCTAATTGAAGTAGTGGAATAATCGTAGTCAAAAACGTTCACAGATTTAAAATAATGAAAAGAGAAAACTTTTATATACAGAAAACAGGACATCTGGTTGACTTTGCTGCACTATGCCTGTGGTCTTTCTATATTATCAATAAATAGAATTGTCGCTATGAATATAAAAACGGAACGAGGACGAGCCATAGGTGGCGCTCTCAGTCTCCATTGTAGTACTACTACACTACTACACACCGGTCGGCGTTTATCAGCAACGCGTATCTTCGCTTTCATTTTTTTTTTTTATCTTCGTAATCAATTACTATATATTGTGCCTCGAGGTTCATTTTGGTGCGGCTGGTTCCCCTCCTTCACGTTCAGGGACAGTTTTAAAGTGCAGATTCCAGGTCTAAAGATTGTCTTAATGCCAAACTTATCATTTATGAACTCGCAACCACCCATTGGCTCATGTCGGGACAGATATGGACGACAGAAAATATCAGAGTATTATTGTCTTCGGATGAAGATTGTACGCCACAGGTGAAGGACTGCGTTGATTTGACGGGATCCGATGAGTACAACCCTTTTGATGATGACAAGAGTCTAATTCACGCAACAACAATCGAGAATGCAACGTCGGATCAAAATCACACGCGTCAGATTAAGGACTACGTTGATTTGACGAGATCCGATGATGAGTTCAACCCCTTTGATGATGGCTTCAAGAGTCTAATTCAAGCAGAGACCGAGAAGAAAACGATGGACGAACCGTTGAGTCTTGCAGCGGATGATGTTGATGATCTTCATAACCGACAGCTTTTAACCCCACCCGCGTCATCGCGAGACCAAGAGAACGAGAACTCAAGGACTGGAAGCTCGATTGCAAAGGCAGAAGGAGGAGGCGATGGCTACAAAAAGGACAAGGTTCTTGAGAGTGATTTGGATAATAAAGTTAGTTCAGGAGCGTCGATATCGGCATATAAACCAACCAGAAAGAGACTAAAGATCGGTAAAATTGACGCCAAACAGCGAACTCTGGATAACTGGTCTATCAGACCGAAAATGAAACAGCATTCATCCCACAACGCTCGTGATTCGGATTCGGATGACTATTTAAATGACCTGCTAGGCGATAAGGACGATGCTGCTTTGTTGGTCAAAATGGAAGCAGCACAAATGGAACTAAAGAGCTTTGGACAAAAGCAGGAGTTACATAAACTACTCCAATCCAAGCAGGAACAGTCAATTATTGAACGATTGCGCACTAGATGTGGTGCTTCTGGGCTGACTGTGAAGAATGTTGACTCGTTAATTGCTAATGCGCTGAGTGACTTCAGGGAGCGTGCGCTCGAGGTCAAGATTGAAGACCACGAACCGATATTTGCCGACTGGGGTACAAGAGATATTCATATTTTCAGTTATTTGGGAGACAAATTTTATATGGAGCATCAGCAGCGTAGAAATAACGTTTTACGCGTAACCGAGAGACTGTTAGATTCTAACAGCGAATTCTGGAAGTACCCAGAATCAAGAAGAGCAGCATTGTGCAGCGGAAGAACTTCCGACGTGAAACACGAACTGCCTTTTGAGCTGTTAGAGTATCTGTACAATGATCTGGCATATGAACAGGATGATATCACGTTGAATAATATTCTGGAAGCTTTAATATCCAATGAGAAATTAAGATTTGGGGCAGAATTCAGCGATCTAGACGAAGCGCAGCTTAATCTTCACTTAGTTCGCTTTCTGACTAGCCGCCTTGATAATATTGCGGGGCAAGATGACACAGGAATAAATCGATTCAGCGCAATACTTGAAGTTGACTGTATAGACACCGTTAACATAAGTGGTGTTTATGAGCAGATAATCCCTGGCTTTAATTTACCAACTGGTAAAGCAATTAAAGCGCTGTGCTATAAAATTACATCTCTCTTGCATCGTGCTCGTTCTGTTATGAGCATTGACGATTTTATAAAAATTCTGAGGATTCTTTTGATATGTTCTGCAGATGCAAACCTTGAGCAAATGGGTATTGATGCTGTCAGCCAACCACTGGCGATATTGTTCGACTGTATTTCAAATGGAGAGTGGCAGAATCATATGCCAATGATGGTGAAATGTATTTACTCGTTTTTACCGCATTACAAAGCAAGATATCGATTTCTTAGTTATCTGAAAATTGCATTCAGTATAGCACCCCCCGCGCTGTCTAAATTAATGCATGGTTTGTTTCGCCGATTGTCGTTATCATTCTACTTGAATTCCTCATTGAATGATTACGCGCTGGATGATGATCATGATGCCGACTCGTCTGACAATTGTTCGTTGGAAGTGAATGATCGTATCCGTGCTGTTGATGGAGGGGATGGAGATATTGTACTGGCTAGACATATTCTTCCTCAGTTAGATAAGGAAATGCTGTTCCATGATGGCAGCGAATTGGGCTATTTGAATAATAACCAAGTGGTTGAGGAGAAGTCATTTGAGTTCTCATTCCTGATGGAGACACTTTTTTACGATTTGCCTCAATTAACATGTGAACGAGGGAAGCTTGAGGAGCTGGTTCTAAGCAGACAAAAGGCTGCTGCTTATTTTCAGAAGGGACTGGAAAGATTGCAAACTAGGCTTTCAAATGATGACCTTTACACGTTGTTTGCAACGCTGGAGCTGTGTTATAATGTAATTCATGGCTCGTTCTCTATTAAGGTTCCTATTTTCTGATGTATCATATATTTATTAGTAGGGTATATTTATTAAATAAATTAATTAATTTTTAAAAGAGCATATGACATCTATATCTGGGCATCTGCTTGAGAGTCAGCTTCGTTCTACTGTTGCTCATTTTCCTCTGATCTCCTAGTCGTTTGGTGTATCGCAGTTTCCTGGGTTCTCCTGAACACTTCCGGAACCACTTTGGGAAGATCAAGTATGGATCTAATAAATAGATCGCTAGCTGGCTTCTCTGGCAGCTCTTCGTCAGCATCGACATAGTGTATCGCTTTCCTGAACCCGAATTTCCTGGCACCAACAATATTGATATAACTATCATCAACAAAATAACAATGGTTTACGTTGTCGGCTCCTGATTCTCTTACCGCCTTTTCAAACATGGCCTTTTTTGGTTTGCAGACCATTGGTACCTCTGAGTAGTCACAGTAAGTGATTCCATCAAATAGGTCATCCACTCCTAGAAGCCTGACGACGCGAAGTCCGTGATTAACATATGCGTTTGTAAATAACCATAACTTCTTGACCCTGGTCCTATCTATACTCAACAATAACTGTCGTAGTTCTGGGTCTGGCTGCAGAATGCTCTCTAATGGTAGTGCATCGTCGACCTCAGCGTTATACGCCATAGCATCAATCCTATTAAATCGAACTAAGCCTTCGATCGCCAGTCCATATTCTTTATAGTATCTCTGGTGTAGTAGATCTGCACTTTCATCGTCTAACTTAAGATGAGTTACAAAGTACTTGTGTATAAGCTGTTGCATATATTCATGAATTCGCGATGATTTCTTATATAAGCCTGCTAGTGTTAGAGATTGTAGTAGAAAGTTAGGTACCGGGCGAGACTCTTAAAATTCACTTACAGTTGTCGATATCAAAGAAGAAAACGATTTGATCCGATGAATCCGACTTGTCGGCAGATGTTTTGTTTTCAGCAGTCATCTTCAGATTACTGAAAAACAAAAAGCGCCAGCTTACAACTCAGTACTCTTCAAGCCTATGGCGACTAATATTTATTGGCACTCAAGCCCAGAAACCTCTTCTGGATCAGTATGGAATGTTTATTGTTCGTCGAGCAGATGGCTCTATAGCCATAATCAGAGAGAGTGGTCTGCGCTATATAATATTGCTTTGGTCCTTACCCTATCTTAAAGACCCTCGGAGTAATCACTTTAAGAGCATGTTCGTAGGGGAGGGGGGAAGCGCGTGAAACAATATCGCCAACAATATTAGACAGATGAGCCAGCAGATGTAAACAAGTCTGTGATAGTAGAAAACATTTTTGATACTATATAGCTTGAGTTTGGAAAACGACTCAGTGTAGCAGCAGGATTTGACCCTTACATGTGCTCTATCTTATCTTTTGCCTATCATCCCGCATGCCCAATCCGGAAAAACAGTCGGAGATATCATCTATTCTGAGCACGAGAAAGCTAAACTCCATGAACGTGTCCGGCGGAGAGCCACACACATTCAGCATTTCAGGTGTAATAACCCACTGGAGTGCAAACTAGTTTATTATATTTGATAAGTTAAATCTAGTTCGTTCCTGCATTTAGCTGTGTAATCAAAAAGCGTATAATCAATGTCTCCACTCAACATGGTCATGATAAAGACAGCCAATAAAACAGAGAAAAAGAGATCAGTATTAGTATGCCTTTGCCAGATGAAGACGTCAGAATCGAGGTCATGGTCGAAGTTCAGAGATAATTACGGCAAGAAAAAAGTCGGATTTTCTTTTCTGACGTCGCTTATGTTGTCGATGATAAATAAATTGTGGCATCGATGAAACTAGAAAATACTCTGAAATTGTAACCTGCGAACATTATTACAGGTTTAATCGCTTTCTACTTAAGCACACCCATTCCTCCATATGCTACTGTGCCCTGAAAACCATAACCCTGTCGATGACCGATGATGATCGCTCGACCTTAATGTATCTCCATGTTACTGCGATCTGTTTAATATCCGGTTCTCTGACTGAAGATGAGCGAAAATATAAACCCGAATAGTCCAAACAAAACATCGAGCTCAGCAGGGTCAAAGACATATGGCTTGAATTCACGGCTCGTGCAAAGTTCTGGGGGTGGAGCTTCATCAATTCACACCAGAACATGGACCAGCTCTGATAATCAATGGAAAGTGACTACGACCAAAAAGCCCATATTGAACTCGTCAGAGATAGATGCAGCGACAAATAGAATTGGGATTCCTATTCCTGAAATGATATTTGGTAATAATGAAGTAAAAATAGAAAATGAGACTCATGGATTATGTATTTCCTTCAAGGCCCTCAATGCATTGGATATGGTAGATAAGACAGGGTCAAGAGACGGGCTGGTTCAAGTGGCGTATGCAAAGGAATGGATGCAATCCAGACAGAAGAGTCCTCATATAAATGATGATGTTAAAGGAATTGTCAAGCCTTTTGACTGGACATATACAACTCCTTATAGAGGGGACACGACGATGACCGGGTACGAATCAAATGCTGAAACGCCCTGGATAGAAGATGAAAATGTTATTATCCCTACTGAATTATTATCGCGGCCAGATCCGATCCTCTTCTTTGATGATGTGTGCCTTTATGAAGATGAGCTTGGTGATAATGGTATTGCTAATCTATCAGTCAAGATCAGAGTTATGCCTGAACGATTATTAATATTGAGCAGGTTATTTATCAGAGTAGATGATGTTTTATTCCGTATAAGAGATACAAGGATATTTGTGGAGTTCAGTAAAGGAGTAATTGTCAGAGAGTACAAGGCACAGGAAGAGGTATATAATGAAGTCAAGGCTAGAGTACCAATGGGAATTCAAGATTATGGTCAGAATCTACGGGATGCCAACTGGGTTTCTCGGCATATGAAAGTCAATGAGTCAGTTCATGAAATTATAGAATTGAGTAAATAGTGTACTAATAAAACAAACAAAGGTCAGGCGCGTGATGGAGCACTGTCAGGAGGCAGAGGAAAATATTTTATTAGACTAGTCTGTATACTGTTGGAAAATCGATTTCGCCGCTGTCAGATCTTTATCAGACACTCCCAGTGTTGCGCTTGAGTCAATAATTCTTGACAATTGCATTTTGGAAATGGAATGAATTCTTTTATACTTAAGCACATCTTCCTGAGCAAGCTTCGGCCACGCAGTTATTTTACTCGTTGATATCAGCACACCACACCAGGCACGAATATAATCTGGAGATAATTCAGCAGACCTCAAAAAATGCTGAGCAGAATGGATCAAAAGAGTTAAATGGTCATTAGTAATTTTATTAGGAGAGCTTGTTGCCGCATCCACGAGTAAGATCTCGCCCATCCTAGCAAAGATGTTAAATGCCTGGGGTACAGTAATTAAAACCTCTTCCAGACAATGGATGGCCTGTGGATACAAACCAACAGAAACGTACGCCTCTGCTAATTCAGCCCATGCTTCAGAGTCGTTTGGGGCTACTTCTTCAAGATAGCGCAGTAACTCCTTGATATAAGTTTTGAAATCGCCTTTCTGCTTGAGAATGACTGTCTTTCTTTTAAACGCTCTCAAGTCGCCACTTGGACGAGTGGCCAAGAATTTCTGTGCTGCTTCCGGCCCATCAATTGCTTCAATATATTGGGCCTTGAGAATAGCCACACGGCTCGGGTCGTCAGTCACTCTATCAGTTATCCTTTGCAGGATCAATTTGGCTTCTGAATCGTGGCACGTTAATAATGCCAAGTAAAAATTCTGCTCCTGTAGCGCCAGCAGCTCATCCTCTGGTAGCGAATGCTGAGCTATGGCTAAATATCTATGTGATTCAGCATAAAGGTCCGCCAATTCTTCAGGACTAGCATTATAATAGCTAGCATTGGCCATAGAATTGAGAAGCTTCTCTTTACTAACCGCTGACATTCTGGCGCAGGTTCGTATGTGCTGGAGTTCTTCTGGTTATATATTCTCTGAAAAACAATTCAACTTAAGACGAAAGATGCGGAAAAAAGATCTAGCAGACTGATAAAATGGATTTGTTCACTGTGATCATGTTCATGTTCTCATGTTCCTAGCGAACGAACATCGCATACGTGAAAAATAGCGCCGTGCAAGGGTGTGGCCGTTAAAATATTCAATGTTCCAAATTTCATATTCCACCGTAGTCTGCAATATTATTATTCACCACAATGTCGGTCTCATCTTCTTTCAGACGGCTTAGCAGATTGTCAGTTGGTACTAGTGGTAGTCGGTCTGTCTTATATGGCAGCCACTTTCATCGCGACTACGCCTCCGCTGCTAATAAGGACTTGTTAGCGGAGGAAGAAGCAGGAGAAGGGAAAATTAGCACAAAACCAACACAATCATTCGTTTCCAGACCAGGAAGTCTCAAAGACCAGATTCTCCAGCAATATCAAGTAACCGAAAATGCATACAGTGTTAAGCTTCCTGCCTGGCAGAATTTGCTGGGTCAGAATCTCGTCAAAACTTTCAATTTAGATATGGATCGTATTAGATCTGGCCCGGTTGCTGGGGCCTTATTCAGAGACATGTGCAAATCACAAGCATTCTATCAGAGGGACGGAGACAAAACCACATTGTCTGATACTGCTAAATTCTACTATGATACATTAGGCATGCCACAGACGTTCAACCAGTGGTACCAGATCACCCTTCTCCATGTGTGGATGCTCTTTGTTCGCATGCGTAGTTTACCTCGCAAATACTGCCGAGAATATCAGCAAAAGCTCATCAACAGTATATTTGAGGACATCGATTTCAGATTAAGAGAGGAGATTAAGATCAGTAGTGATCGCATGATTAATAGCTATAAGAAGGGGTTCAACGATCAATTAAGAGGCTCGATTTTTGCTTATGATGAAGGGTTTTATAGTGACGATACTGTGTTGGCAGGTGCTTTGTGGAGAAACCTGTTCGAATCCAAAAAGGACCTTGATATGACTCACGTTGAGCAGTTGATCCACTATATTCGAACACAGTTGTATGTTCTGGATAGAATGTCAGATCGGGATTTTGCTGCTGGAAGATTCAAGTTCATTGATCCATCCCTGAGATATAAGCCATTAAACGAGGTTGAAGATAAGGAAATTAGAGATATAGTGGAAAACACAAGGAAGGAATCTGTTGAGGCTACTTCAAGATCGACCTTATCCAAGGATGGATGGTAGAGGGTATGAACTTCTAATCTAACTTTGTAAATATGTCTAAACTGTAAATTTATTGATATGTCAACTGTCTGTCTGTACTTTTGAGATTTGATTATCTGAACCCTGCATTATTAAGAACTGGACGGTGGTTAATTTCTATAACGCGACAATATGCATGTGTAAATAGGAAAATGTCGTGACGCGTTTAAAAGTAATCATAGCCTTCTGATTGATATAGCTTGAACACAACACTCTCTAGATGCTCGTCGATATTTAGTTCTGATCATTACCAACAGATATGAGTTTCTCTCGGGGTCTCAATACGCGGTTTTCAAAGCCCAGTAATAAAAGAGCAAGAGGTTCTGGTGCTCCGAATCTTGCAGCCTCAGGTCTCAATGATCCATCATCAGTCCTTGCAACCGATGCGACGTCAATAAGCCGGCGGTTTGAAGATGCTAAAATCATTGACCAGCTGGATAGTAGTATGGGGTTTGACAGTTATGAAGGCGGTCTAAAGAAGATTGGTTGGTTGGTAAATATGCATAGCGTAAGTTCAGAAAAGAATTGGATGGTATAAAAGTGGGTCGCGGAAATCTAACTTATATAAGACAACAATTTCATCTGATGAAGTAATAGGAGGACTGGCGGGAGTTGATTACTATTTTCTAGATGAGGAGGGCGGTAGTTTCAAAGCAACTGTTCAGTTTGATCCGTATTTTCTTGTTGCCTATCAAACTGGTCATGAAATCGAAGTAGAAGAACTACTGAAGCGCAAACTAGACACGCTACTGAAAAAAATGCATCGAATCGAGAAGGAGGATCTAAAAATGGCAAACCATTTAGTTGGCGTTCGAAGACAGTTGATTAAGCTTGGTTTCAACAATGTTTCCGATTTACTTGCTGCGCGTAAAATCTTGATGCCGCTGGTTGATGAAAACAAAAAGCAGCAGGAAACCGCCGACAGTTATGCCGAAATATCTCTGTGAGTCCGCGCAACATGGCTTTTCGTAAGTACCCTGCATAACAACAGTGCTAACATTACAAGATCTTCTCTATCAAAGCAGGGTGAATGGGATGATAGTTTCGAGACCAAGCAATACTCGAATCAAAGAGATGCATCAGAATATATTCATGATCTATTAGAATATGATGTTCCATATCACGTTCGAGTGGCCATTGATGAAGGTGAGATCATTCCAAAATCTACTCCTACTATTTACGTACTAACCCCCTGTAGATATTCGAGTTGGTCTGTGGTATTCAGTAGAATCGGTTAATGGCAAGATAAAACTCACTTGTCTCCCCGAAAGAATCGCTCGTGCTGATCCGGTTGTAATGGCTTATGATATCGAGACCACAAAGGCTCCACTGAAATTTCCGGATTCTGCAGTTGATAAAATTATGATGATTTCATATATGATTGATGGCGAAGGTTTCTTAATCACAAATAGAGAAATTATTTCGAAAGACATTGATGATTTCGAATATACACCGAAGCCTGAATACAAGGGTGTGTTCAGTATATTTAATGAGCCTACCGAAAAGGATCTGCTGGTTCGGTTCTTTGAGCACATAAAAGAGGAAAAACCAACTGTTATTGCAACTTTTAATGGTGACTTTTTCGATTGGCCATTTGTGGAGGCCCGTGCCGCATTTCACGATATTGATATGTATCGAGAGATTGGCTTTCAAAAGGACAGCGAAGAAGAGTACAAGTCTACTTATTGTGTCCACATGGATTGTTTCAGATGGGTGAAGAGAGACAGTTATTTACCTCAAGGTAGTCAGGGTCTTAAGGCTGTAACAACTGCTAAGCTCGGATACAATCCGCTTGAAGTGGATCCTGAAATGATGACCCCATATGCTATAGAACAACCACAAATAATGGCGGAATATTCAGTTTCAGATGCAGTTGCCACCTACTACCTATATATGAAGTATGTACATCCATTCATATTTTCCCTTTGTACGATCATCCCCTTGAATCCTGATGAAGTTCTGCGTAAAGGTACTGGTACCCTCTGTGAAATGCTTTTAATGGTCCAGGCATACAAAGGTGGCATTCTTCTGCCTCATAAACATAAGGATCCTTCTGAACGGTTTTACGACGGGCATCTTATCGAAAGTGAGACATATGTTGGTGGGCACGTTGAATCTTTAGAGGCTGGTGTTTTTAGGAGTGATATTCCATCTGAATTCAGCATTGATACAACTGCTATTGATGAATTGCTTAGAGATTTGGATTCAGCATTGCATTTTACCGTTGAAATTGAGGCCAAGAAGAAATTATCTGATGTTATCAACTATGAAGAAGTAAGAGCTGATATTGCTGCCGCCCTTCTCAAACTAAAACATGAACCACAACGATGTGAACGCCCTTCGATATACCACGTTGATGTTGCTTCCATGTATCCCAACATCATGACAACTAATCGTCTGCAACCAGACTCAATGATTACAGAAGAAGATTGTGCCTCCTGCGATTTCAATAGGCCAGGGAAAACATGTGACCGACGACTACCGTGGGCTTGGAGGGGAGAATTCTTTCCTGCTAAAAAAGATGAATACTTGATGATTCGAAATTCTTTAGAGAATGAAAGATATCCTGGACGATTTCCTGGTTCCCCTCAACGCGATTTCAAGGATTTATCGCCTTCTGAACAGGCCTCTGAGATAAAAAAGCGTATCACTGAATACAGCAGAAAAGTGTATCATAAAGTGAAAATTACAGAAACCGTTGAAAGGGAGGCAGTTATCTGTCAGCGTGAAAATCCCTTTTATGTTAATACGGTACGTGACTTCAGAGATAGACGTTATGAGTTCAAGGGATTACAGAAAGTATGGAAACGAAAAGTTGATGAGATCCCCTCATCCGATGTGAGTGGCCGTGAGGAGGCCAAGAAAATGATCGTCCTCTACGATTCTCTGCAGTTGGCACATAAGGTGATCTTAAACTCATTCTATGGATACGTCATGAGAAAAGGATCAAGGTGGTACTCAATGGAAATGGCCGGCGTAACTTGTCTGACGGGCGCAACTATAATTCAGATGGCTAGATCACTTGTCGAAAGGATAGGAAGGCCCTTAGAACTGGATACTGATGGTATTTGGTGTATTTTGCCCAAAACGTTCCCGGAAGATTTTACATTTAAGCTTTCAGACGGCAAAAAGCTCCCTATTTCCTACCCATGTGTGATGCTAAATCATCTTGTTCATGCCAAATTTACAAATCATCAATATCAGATTCTCGAGGATCCTAATACTCTTCGCTATAAGACTATTAGTGACAATAGTATCTTTTTTGAGGTGGATGGCCCTTATAGAGCAATGATCCTGCCGACATCAAAAGAAGAGGATAAAAATTTGAAGAAGAGGTATGCTGTGTTCAACCATGACGGAACTTTAGCTGAGTTAAAAGGCTTTGAGGTCAAACGGCGTGGCGAATTGAGAATCATCAAAGCATTTCAAAGTCAAATTTTCTCAGTCTTCTTGAGTGGCACGACTCTGCAGGAATGCTACACTGAGGTCGCTAAAGTTGCCAACAGCTGGCTCGATATCTTGGATTCCAGAGGTAAAACTTTAGAGGAGGAGGACTTGATAGACCTCATTTCGGAGAACAGAAGCATGTCTAAAACCTTGCAGGAGTATGAGGGTCAGAAATCTACGTCCATCTGTACAGCTAGACGACTTGCAGAATTTCTGGGAACCCAGATGGTCAAAGATAAAGGTCTTGCCTGCAAATACATCATCTCAAAAAAACCTCTGGGAGCGCCCGTTACGGATAGAGCAGTTCCTGTAGCCATATTCTCTGCTGACCTAGCAGTAAAGAGTCATTATCTGAAGAAATGGCTGAAGGATCCAGCATTGGATGATTTTGACCCACGCGCCATTCTTGACTGGGAATATTATAGGGAGCGTCTGGCATCCACTATCCAAAAGATGGTTACCATACCTGCTGCCCTTCAACAGGTTTCCAACCCCGTTCCTCGAATCCAACATCCTGAATGGTTATTAAAGAGAATCAGTACTAAACATGATAAATTCAAGCAACGGAAAGTATCCTCCTTCTTTTCAAAGGGAAACAAGCCCATGTCAGATGCCTCCAACAAAGTTAATCAACTTTCTGGCAGCATGGCCCAAGGCAAAACCCCTTTAAATGATATAGAGGACATGACATTAGGTACTACAGATGCCCTAATGAAAAGTTCAAAGCTCGGTAAGGTAGCGACAAAACGAAAAGGCAGTGTTGCATCTCGGCAGAAACCTGAAAATGACTTACCAGAACAATTTGTATCTCTTTCAATTGAGATACCGTCTCCAGAAGATGATTATGGGGCGTGGCTCAAATATCACAAGAAGAAATGGGCAGTTCAGAAGCAAGGGCGTCTAAATCGACAGCATCTATTTGGCGATGCCTCCCGTAAAGCCGGTGTCTCTGGATTAATCATGCAACAGGCACAAACTGCTTATTCCAACTCGTGGCAATTTCTTCAATTCTGTGCATCGGATAAACCAGGTGAGTCGAGGGCTTTTGTCTATATTAATGATAAAATCCAGACGATTCGCATTAGTGTTGGCCGGATTTTATATGTCAACTTCCGCCGCCAGACCCCTTCCGTACATCTGATCCCTGGATGTAAAGTCGAAAAAGTCAACTCCACTCTACCCAATGGCCATACCTCAGACTACCTATACAGATTGACGCTAAGCGAGACTATCTACGAGGAAGAACTAGCTAAAGCTGACAGCATTTTCAAGCATCCCGATGTTGAGGGTGTATATGAAACCCAGCTCACACCAAAGGATAGGTCCATTCTGCAACTGGGCTGCACATGCGTCTTGGATAGCACCAGACCAGGCTTGTTAGGTGCTGGCCTTGAAAAAGGCTTCTCCATGGACTGGCTTAACCCTCGTAATGAAGTTTACTTATCCGGCTCGAAGCTTAATTACCTTCTCCTAGTCCATCTAGTTTCTCATGAGTTTCAAGTTTTTGCCCTGATTCCTACATGGTCGGAAACGGCAATGGTGTTTATCCTAAGACCATCTCGTTCGTCCCAAGGATTACCAAATATAGGTAAGATATATTCTGACCTTGTTAGCGAAGCTCGAAACTCGGTAGACGACGAAGAACAAGGAATATTTGAATATCAGAGCCATATTAATTTTGAAGAGTCTTATTTTGACGATATCTACAGACTTTATAAGAAACTTGGTCAAACAATTGGCAAGCTGCACAGCGAGAATGCAACAAAGGCTATTCTGTGCATCCAGTCTCCCCAATCAAATCGTCTTAAAAAATTATTGAGACCCATCAGCGATTTCCCAAATATTGAGCTCCGTGCTTCGACAGTAACTTTACCGCAACTAGGTTGGCAGACCGCATCAGCAAGAAGAATCTGTAAATCTTATATCGGCCTTCGATCATGGATTCATCACTATCATAAACTCTCTAGATATTCCGATATACCCCTCGGTAACCTGAAATCAGACGACATGCGCTATTTGATTGATGTAGTATATGCTAGACGACTTCAGCAATCTAACATTTTATTATGGTGGTCTGAAAGTCCGATCCCGGATAATGGCGGATCAGAGAAAGATAATATTTTGCCATTAATGGATCCGGTTGAACTACCAACAGTTAACAACTCTGGAGTATATTCGAAGGTCTGCATTGATCTGAAGGTTAGAAACCTTTCTGTCAACACAATTCTTACTGCGGCAATCATCAACGAGGCAGAAGGAACAGATCTTGGTAGCTCCATCATTCAAGGAGATGGAGTATCTGATTCAAGGCCATTCGTTGAGAATGCGTTTTCTACTCCTGCCTTGGCAGTGCTCAGTATACTCGTTAAAGAATGGTGGAATCAAGCTGTTGAAAGCAACGAAATGGCAGATGACATTGTCAACTGTTTTATATCCTGGGTCTCATCTGCAGACTCATATCTATATGACCAGTCCCTCTATTACCATGTGCAGAACTTGTCTAAAAAGGCATTTGTGCAACTTGTGCGAGAGTTTCGCAAGGCAGGATCACAGTTGGTATTTGCGGATCAAAACCGATTTGTCCTCATGACTCCCAAACGAGTTGTGGAAAACACCTATTCGTATGCTAATTTTTTGATTAAATCAGTCCGATCACGGCCTCTTTTCAACTTTTTGGATATTAGTTTGACAGAGTATTGGGAGATATTGGTATGGATGGACGACGTAAACTATTCTGGCAAGTCGTGCAAGGAGCTGTCGACTAGTGGAAATGAGTCCGTTGAGACCTTTATGAACTGGCATATTGGGCGTTTTTTACCACCTCTGTTGCAGAGTGAATTCGAAGAATACGTACTTATATTTATGGAGAGCTTCTGCAGTGCTCGTGAGAAGTTCCAACAGAACCAACAAAAGATTAACGGCTCTCGTCAGACACAGATATCGGGCACTGCTATTCAAAGAGTAAATCAGAAAGACGATAGCACAGACGGTGATTTAGCTCTGGAGGAGCATTTTGCACATGGTATTTTCGACCGCATTAGACCGCAACTTCTTAAGCGAGTCAAGCAGCTGTTAAGGAGGTATACTGATGGCAAATCCAATCCTGATATAGCTGTTCAGTTCGAATTTCCAATCCTTGCAGGATCTCACCTGCAAATGAATAACCCAGTTACTCAGTTTGTAAAATCTCTCTGTGCCGTATTCGGGCTTGCGAAAGACTTAAATCTGGAATTGCGACTTCTCCGGCGAAATTTACTGGAAGTTCTCAGCATCAGAGAATTCAGTGACGAGGCGAATTTCAAGAATCCTAGTTCTTCATTGGTGGTAGACAGAGTAGTATGTCAAAGCTGTAATTCGATTTGCAGCCTTGATTTGTGCCGGCACGATGATCTCGTTCGCAAAGACATTATCGGTAATACGGTTCACTATAGCTGGGCATGTGAAAACTGTGGGACCGATCATAACCGAATTGCATTGGAGGAAAGACTAATCCAAGATATCCAGAAGCTACTCACCAAATATCAGACGCAAGACCTCAAGTGCGAGAGATGCAAAAAGATTAAGTCTGACGAGATGTCAGCTCATTGTGAGTGTTCTGGGGGCTGGGTCGAGACTGTTTCTTCTCATCAAGCTTTGAAGACCTTCGAAGTATATCATCGAGTGGCACAGTTTTATAACTTTAACTTCCTACAAGATGTTACTGAACATTTGATTAATAAATGATCACTAATAAATAAATAATATGCATGCTAGACAAAATGAATGTTCAAAAGACAATTTCTTCAGTTGTCATTCCACAGATCCCACATCTTCTCGATACCATTCCGTTCAGACCTTTCGTGGGAGCGGACCATTCATGTTGGTGACGCTCGTCCGCATGTTTAGTAATAGCTTCTGCTCTTGTCTTTTTTCTCATTTCCTTCAGCTTATCCAAAAACTTTTTTTCCTTTCGAACTTTCTTGTTTGCTTCTCGACGCTGGTACTCAGCATCTAACCCTTCAGGACTGCCCCACTTTTTAAACGCAAATTCCTCAACTTGATATCGCACATATAGCATCATATTCGTATAGGTATTTTTATGAGGATTAGGCCGTTCCATATGTGGCAAGAGTTCTTCATCACGAAGTTCGGCTAGTATGGTTAGCCCTGCCTTGTACAGTCAACTCAAAATGAGCTCATCTACTTACGATCTGTTAATAAATAGTCTTCCCTGCATTCCGTTTTGGTTAACAAGGAGTACTTCTCTGGGTATCTTTTGGTACACTCTTTGCACACCCGACATCTGAAAATATTATATAGTTTGAAATCAAGAACTGGAGAGTTGCATTCAAAGCACTTGGGAGCATCTGGGTCATCCAAAAACGTAGCTATAAACGTCAGTAAATCTCCATTATGAACTATGATCTGCCAAATCTAGCTTACTTACGAGCCTGAGATAATCGTTGATTCTCCTTCCATTCTTCAAAGGTCATTCCTTGAGGCTGTAGTTCAGTTTCGTCAGCAATGAACCCACCATGAGTATCCTTCATTTTTGAGAAATCTGTTATTACAGCGTTAGATACTTTAAGTATTGGTCAGTATGCAATCAATTTGCATACATACCATAGTCAACATAGTTCTTAAACTTTTTGGCAGGCTCCAGCGGTCCCAAGTTAGAACCATCCCTATGTTGCGAGGAAGCTGATCCATTTGTCGCCGTCGAAGGAATCGATTCTAAAGGTCTTTTCTCGTTTTCTTTTCCTTTGTTCTGGGACGTATTGAATCCTGATCTCTGATTTGCTAGTCTTTCTTTGGTTGCCTTCAATCTTTCTAATGCTCGTTTTCTGTTCTGCTCCTATAAGACGTTATCAGTTTGAGTTCAAGGGCCCGATGACATATATAACATACCCTTAAGTCAGACCCTAGTAGATCTACGCTATGGGCTTTACTGGTGCTATTCGACATCCTAAGGGACATGCCAAACAATACTCAGGGACTCTCCTCTATGCCCGGTTGCCACTCACGAAATATATATGTTGGAAGCTTATCTGATCATTTGCCCCTAACCCATGTCATTTGCCAGCCTTGGTGCTCAGCGAGACCGGCATTTGGAATACTCACTGTGTTTTTATTTTGATTAATTATCGTCCTCTAATCTCAAGCATAATGCTGGATAGTACAGGACTAGATCAATTGAATAATGATGTACCATGTAGAGAGCGACAGGTAGCTTTATTGAATGCCTTTCTTTCAGATGTAAGTTGCTGGAAAACTTCTAATGACATTCGAGAAAACTGGCTGACATATTGAGTAGTCTATGGCTGAAAACCCAAATGCGATATTACTCCATGGGCCCACCTCAACTGGGAAGTCGTTATTGATTAGAAGATATTTGGAGATCTCTAAAGCCAAATTTTCCTGGGTGGCCTGCGATCAATGCTCTACAACAAGAATTCTCTTGCAGAGGGCAATCAGATCAATCAAAATAGACAGCGGAAGGCAGGATGACACCATCGGCCCAGAAGTGTTGGCGCCGGTTGGAGGTTTTGATGTTGTGGCTGAGAATTTCAGCGCTTTCTATTCTACACTCTCAACATTTTTTAGCAACACTGGCTATGGCAAGAAGCCACACTTTCTCGTATTAGACAGAATCGATAAACTACCCGATGACCCTGCAGATTTGTATAGCTGCTTTGCTAGATTATCTGAATTGTCAGATATCAATAATCTAACAACCATATTTATTATCAATTCCTTACAACCAAAATCCCTTATCACAACATCGATTCCTCATGTTCGTTTCACTCGGTATTCTAAAACCGATCTGCTTAAAGTCTTAACCAAAAAAAGGCTTTGTAATTTACCTAAGGAGGTGCTGAGTTCTGATCCAACGGTAGCTGAAAAAGAGGAGGCATTATTTTGGTCACAGTTTTGTGGCTTGGTTTATGACACTCTTGGTACCTACACTGGATCCGATATTCGCCTCTTAAAAGATCTACTGGTCAGAATGTGGCCAGTGTTTATTAATCCATTGAAAGAAAAAAAATACAAAGTGGCAGAATTTATTAGAATCTACAGAGAGAATATTTATTTGTTTACAAGTGATTTGGCGGTTGCCGAGCGCCTAGTAGACATTGATGCTGACGAAATGATCCGAATGGTGAGAGCGAAGAAGTATAAAATTTTGGAAAGCAGAACTTATGAGCTTCCAATTCAGTCAAAGTACATTTTATGTGCTGCATATTTGGCATCCTATAATCCACCCAGATATGACGTTAGATTTTTCTCCAAGGCTAAGGAAGCAAGAGCTAAAAGAAGAGATACTGGGCGGCGGAAATCTTTGAAAATAAACCCTCGTTCACTAGCAGCTCCGGCATTTGATCTCGAACGGATGTTGGCCGTCTTACATGCTATCACGCCAACAGATGAAGATGATGATTCAAATAACAAAATGGGGTCGAATATTGATATCGGAGTCCAGATTGCAACGTTAACTACCCTTCGATTAATTATCAGAACTTCTAATTCCGATCCCTTGGATTCTAGAACTAGATGGAAGGTTAATGCCAGCTGGAGTCTGGTGAAACAATTAGCAGATGATGTTAACTTGAATATAGAAGAGTACCTTCTAGAGAATGAATAATGTATTGTATAAAATAAATATAATTGAATTCGAATATGATAAGAAAACGAGGTCGGTCATCTATGGAGAAAGCGAAGCATGCTCGACATACTATAATTCAATAAGAATCGGCTCCTCTTCCTTCGCTGGCGCCAGCTCTGAATACCCCGAATCTTGTGAAGGTGGCTGCAGAGGCGTCTGCTGAAATTCACGTTGTCGTTCATGTGCTGCTGCATTACCATGTTGATTGAGGGCCGGATAGTAATCCTGGTAACCAGAATTCTGTGCGCTTAAGGGCGGCTCACTCGGCTGGCCAGAATTGTAAGCTGTCTGCTTAAAAGAGGGATCTCCTGAATTCTGTGGAGAAACATATTTATCACCTGTGGGAGGCATATAGCTCGGAGTTGGTGGTTCACGGACATATTGTGCAGAACCTGGCTGACCATAATTTTCATACTGACCCGGCGTCAACGAAGGAGGGGCAGACGGAGCAGAGCTGTTGTAGTATGTAGATGAATTTAATTGATCTGGTGCGTATCTCCTGGTACTGTAAGAAAACCTGTCCTCTAATAGTTTATCGTAATATCGCACAATAGCAGTTAACTTGCCATGTAAGTCTTCAAGCTGATCACATTTTTCGACGGTGCGTCTGAGATCTCTTGCCAACTTCGGGCGCAATGCCGTAACATTATCATTCAGCTGCTGTAACTTGGTATCCTGAATAACAGATCCAGGGGGTGCTTTCTGCAAGCCGTCAACGATCTGTACATATCGATGAATAATTTCAGCTTCCAACGGGGTGAAGTCATCTTCTATTACTGGCACAGGAAGAACCTCTGATGACTGCATTGGAGCATTCGGGGTTGCAATGGACGGTGGTGCCAATTGGTAGAGGTTATTTGACGGGTTCGATGTATTATTGGTGGAAATATAACCACCTCCCGTGCTGCCATTATTTTCCATATCTCGGAGGCTGGCAGCAATGGCAGCCTTCATATCTTCGTCTTCCTCCTCCGCATTGTTATTAGATGAAACTAGGCTGGGCTTGATCAAACCAGGATTGTGCTGAGATTCTTCTAAACTCAACTGTAGAGCTCGCTGCAGATCTGAGTCTTCTTCATCATTGTGTGATGAGCGTGGATCTAGGTCTCTATTATTACTGACTCGCACTGCATTGAATCGGTCAGCCAGATCAGAAGAGATCTTAGGTGCACTTTTATGGCCCCCACCGCCACTTTTCCTTAACTTATCAAAGCAATCATCACAAACTCGCACCGGCTGATTGATACCATAGTGAGGCAAAGTGATATAGTTATTACAATGCTTCTGGATAAACACTCCACCACAGTTTCTACAATGATGTTTTCGGTTGACAAAAGAAAAGGGAGTTCCACATTTCATACACTCATCGGCATCGACCCATTCAGGAGGCGCTGACGAATCAATGAAGGAGGAATTTATTCTGGTCCCTGAAGGAAATTGAAATCCTTCTTCTTTGAGATTCTGGTAAACCTTATCAACATAACCTAATTGGATTTGACCATGAAATGCATTTGCCCAATTCTGAAGATATTCTAGCATTAGCTCCTTGACATCTCGATTGACATTACCAGAAGGAGGCTTAAGAACCAAAACAAATGAGTCCATGAATTCCCGTGACGCAACTTCGTTGAGAAAGTGGCTTCCACCATTTTTTATGCAAATATCAATCAAATGGAGCGTTAACAGTTGAACATTTGGGTTCCTGTGATTCAAACGCTTTTTAAGCGCTCTCATAGCATCTTTCGGTGGGACAGACTTTGATCGAATTAGATCACATATCTCCAAATTCAGTGCCAGATCCTGCTCACCGGTGGGCAGTGACTCGGAAGTGGCCTTCTCGATGCGTTCGTCAATCGAAACGACGCTTGAAAACCAAGACATACTAGAAATATTTTGCTGCTGGTTGTAATCGAATAAACTGATGATGATCTATATAGACTAGTGGTAACTGCTGATATAATTGGAAACGGATGTTGCTTTCTCACTAAATGAGTATGCTAGGAGCTCGAAGTAGATATATCACTTGGTAAGAATCGGCAGTACACTCATAGCTCAGTACATGTGTTGGTCGATTTGTTATGTTGCCTCGTCGTGCTCGCAAGAAGGAACCAGCGCTCCACTTTCGTCTGGGCAAGGGTTGTATTATCAATATCCCCGCCACTCTGATAATGCGGTAAGGTCCTGTGCTGCTGCCAGGACCTTCGTGGGCGAAGAGGCAGGGAAGATCATGAAAAAGGAGGATGCCATCATCACACTGCAGTCATCACTGTCATAATTCTGAACAGTCTATGGGGTTTGGACAAGATTTGTAACCTTTAGAATGGTCCCAGTGAATCCATTTACAGTGAGTGTTCTTATTCAATAGTACAATGGCAGCTTTCTAACGGATCTTTTATAGTCCAGGCTCAAGGCCCTGTTGAAGATGGCAATTAATAGATTGCGGCTTATCGAGCAGAAAGAAACTGCTTTGGCCAAACAGTCTAGACGTGATGTGAGTATTTGGCGTTCAGATAGACCCAGGCATGTATATACTAATCAAGATTAGATGGCACAGCTTTTAGAGAGTGGTAAAGAGCAGAGCGCAAGAATTCGGGTAGAGAATATCATCCGGCAAGATATTAATGTTGAGCTACTTGAAATTCTGGAGCTCTATTGCGAATTATTGCTGGCTCGTATTGGCCTATTAGACGCAAAGTAAGTCAGCTATATTCAATCATATTGAGTAGAGGGTCAAATGGCCCTAATGTCTAACTTATTATTTAGGGATTGTGATCCAGGACTTGAGGAGGCTGTAAAGACAGTAATATATTCAGCACAGAGAACTGACGTTAAAGAATTGCACCAGATAAGAGAGATATTAATTCACAAGTTTGGAAAGGAGTTTGCACAGGATGCAATTGATAATTTATCCAACTCGGTTCCAGACAAAGTAATGAAGCGCTTGTCGGTGGTGCCTCCAAGTGAAGAACTGGTAACGTTGTATTTAGCTGAAATCGCCAGAGCTTATCATGTACCGTTTAGTGGGCTACCGCCTGAGGAACATGCTGTCGCCCAAGATACTGAGGACGACGACGATGATGATGGGCCTCCCTCTGGCAGGGTCCTAGAACAACCGCTGCCATCAGGTGGAAGTGGAATAGCAACAAGCGAGAAAGTCAGAAGGCTGTCGCAGGTTGCTCAGTTGCCTGATCCAAATGCACCACCAAAGTCACCGGTTTCTATTAGCACACCAGCACCCACGACCGATAATCCTCATCCTGTATTGAAAGTATCTACAAGGACTATAACCCCCCCAAAGACACATGCGAATGGCAGATTGAAATCATCCGGAGACAAAGAACTTGATGCGTTGCGAGATCGGTTCGAGGCTCTGCGGCATAGATAGTCTGTAGACTATTTGTAAGCTAAATGAGAATCATAATATTCGAAGTGGAGCTAAGTAGACATGTTGTGTGTGATGATGCATTCTATATTCTATATGAAACATGCAAGATTACCTAACTGTGGTCTGTCTACCAAGCCTATATTTTGATATTTTCTCATAGGAATACCTCATACTTTTAACCACCCCAGCGGTAAGCAATCCTTTTGCACTCTGGGCAAGACTTGGCCAAGAAACTGTATAGCGGATGGCTCTAGCAACTTCTGAAGATAGGTTCTTATCACTTGCAATCTGGCGGTCGAAGTCTGTACTGACACTCCTAACGCTGGGATCATTCTTTTGTTGGAGAGAATGGTCCTTATTTACAATTGCCAGTTCAGGTAAATTGTACTTTGATGAATATCGGGCATAAATCTTCGATCTGAACTCAATAGGTAATCTAAAAACCATGTTACCTCGCTTTATCGGGTCCATGTCCTGAATTAGACTAGCCGCCTCAATCTTCTGAACATTATCCGGCACGAGAATACGATCTCCTGAAGAGTCAATTGAGAGATTGGGTAAGTCATCCATTAACGGAGAATAAAGCTTTCGGAAATTCAAAAACTGATTGGCCACTATGTTATGGACCTTATTCGGATTCTCGCCGAATTGCATACGCAGGTCGCCCATGTATGAAACTCCCGCAATCATCTTATACAATTCGAATTCATTAAACCTTTCGGGAAGCAATAACAGTGAGGTACGCAGTACGCTGATGAGGTTGGCTTGATTCACAAATCTTACCTTAGGCTCATCTCTCAAAATTTTGACCGGCTTATGAAGTCGGCCCGCAAGATACAGCGTTTCCCACCCTCGCAAATCGCTCAATAGCGTATCAATGTTTACTACTCCATATTTGATGTTCATTCCATTTATTTCCACAAATGGATTAAAATATACTCCAGATCCAATTCTGTCTTGAATAAAACTTACCACACCCGATCCCAAATAGCGTAAAGAGGAATAATGTTCTGGGTATTGCTTCATATTCAGTGAATGCCAATGTTGAGTATGACTAACTCCGAAGATCAAATCAACTTGAGGTATTGTCCCCGCAGCATATGACGACGATCCCTGACTGAATACACCACTGCCATAAGCAAAAGCATATCTTATTGGCGCCTTGAATTTCCACAGAGTATCTCTCAACTGCCTTCTTACTTTATCATCAATTGCAATATGCTGATTGTACCCAAATTCCTGAGGAAGGTCGGAAAATTTGGAGATATTTTGATACGATCCTATGTTGTTATCAAGATAATGGGAATATCTTGACAACCCGGAACTACTGGTGGCGCTACTGGTGGCCTCTTCTATATCACTGTCGCGTTCATCTGAAACCCCCGATACTTTTGAGTACCCCTGAACATGCTTGGAATCAATGTGTTGTGCTCTTTTCAATGTTGACTCCCGATTTCTATTCGTTTCTCTTAGGGTGGAATTATGACGAATGTTTCCTGCACGTGAGAATACTGGTGAAGCAACGACTGCCATAGTTTGAGCCATACAGACCATGCTCCCCAATTTAAAGGTACCCGTAATCTATATATGTTAATAAACTTTCATTACTAGACGAGACCTGAAACAGCGTAAAAGCCTTGAATATCCAATCTTTTACAGCATCAGGGCTATGAAACTCACTCGAAACATGGCCACTAATCTACGAACAGTGCTACAAACGAGCGGCAAAGATGGAAGCCGGTTACGATGTTAGTGCTGCCACCATATATACAAGCCCGAGCAGCAATTGAGAATCGCAATTATCTTAACTCCGTCGAGTCGAGCGACTATGACCGTAGTCAGCATATGAAATATCCGGGGCTGGCGATATTATACAGAAAACACCACAGTACAAATGCGATTACGATTACGAATGTAGAGGCAGTTAAGCCATAAACGTCCCACAAAAGTGAGCTTTATGTTCTTTTGGCTCTTGATCTTTTCATTTTCTCAGAAAAAACAAAGTGCGGATTTAGCTCAGTTGGGAGAGCGCCAGACTGAAGTCAACTTCAGCTGTGATATCTGGAGGTCCTGTGTTCGATCCACAGAATTCGCAATTACTTATCTTTTTTTCTTTGTTTCTCGTGTAATAGCTGCAAATAGCCAGGACTAAAATCATATCACATACACTTTTTTCTTCGGCATCGATTATTATACATCACTATCTCTTGGAGCTTAACTCTTCTTCAGTCCTTGCTCCTATTGGTATGCTCAATCAGACTGGACTCCACTTATGGGTCGTCAATGTGTGCCATTTGCTTGCGAACGATCACATGATAGTTCTTTATCGATTGTAACGGTACCCATGGCTTAGAATTCCGATG
The DNA here is from genome assembly GCA_030583365.1 of Sugiyamaella japonica. NCBI lineage: Eukaryota > Fungi > Ascomycota > Dipodascomycetes > Dipodascales > Trichomonascaceae > Sugiyamaella > Sugiyamaella japonica. Next base: position 63,342 of record JAJMIG010000026.1, read on the forward strand.
GCCTTGGTTTTGGCCGCCTGTGAAAGATCTTCCTCGCTCCCAATTCATGTGATCCAAATCCCATTGTACATTGGAAACAGAACAGCGAAATTCATCGCGCTACCTGCCTGCCTCGGGTACTTTATACATTACTTTTAGTTCAAACCTGCTTCGAAAACCGTACTTCTAAGAAAAAGACCCAATGGCACCTGCTAGCTGGTACTTCTGACCGACATTTAGCCATTAGCTGCTAATGACATAGAGCATTAAGCATAAATATAAGCCATCTCACGAAATAATAAATAATTACTAATTACCATTCACTAACTGATGTTGCAACAAAACACAGGTTTCGTATCCCCAAAGTAGACTTTATTATTCTCTTTAATTTCAACATCTAAAATATTCGACTGGAACAAAAACATTTCGGCTGCCATCACACAAATATAAATTAAAAAAGATATCTAATTGTTTACTCGTTGTCTTTTTTTTTGCCTTATGAAGTATTATTGAATAAACAATACGCCAAAAATTTAATCCACTATTTTCCAACATATACGCACATATTAAATTGTGAATCACATATTAAAATCCCAACCCGGTCGGTCCACGGAGTTTGATCTTTAGACCTTCATGATTCTTAGAAGGTATACAACCGGTGGTCAGGTTGATATCCCTCCGTTACCCTTTGGCAGCTTGTCGCCCTGTGAGCGGTCTCCATATTGTCGCGAGAGAATTGCTTTCCCAATGACATTTACGGATCCAACAAAGAACTTCCAAATAAAAAGTTTCAAAAACGCTAACAAGCACTGGTGTCATAAGAACCCTCATTTAAAAATCATACAGACCAGACAAAGCTATTATTTTACTGCGGTCAAGGTGAACAACGTTCACACAAGGTTAATACAGTATTTTGAGAATATTCCGAGCTGCTGCTGGCTTATTATTTGGATTCAGTATGTTCATTCAAATTACTAGAAAAATGTAAACAAAAAAACGCAAATGACGACTAATAGTCAATGTCGCTGATCTTGTAGATAAACAGACAATAAATGATACGTAATCGTAATCGTAATAGTCAAAAGGAGCAGCAAGGTGCCAACTGGCTAAACTTAAGGCATGTATGAACAGGCCCGCTCCTACAGAAAAATTGAACCGAAACTTATTTTTTTGCCTCTTCTTAATGAATAAACAAAAATACATAAATAACTCATTTTATACCACTATCAGTCACATCACCCCTATCTGAAATTGGCTTCTTTAAATATATTTTGGGCACACTCTAATATATATTCATGAATGATAATGATTTTCAACGCAGTAATATATATATAAAGGTAAAAAAAAATCAATGCCGAGCACCACCGTTTCTTACATGCCGATTTACATGTTTATGAACAGGCACGACTAAATATTTGGATATTTAATTTAAATAAATAATTAGTAGGAAAGGAAACTTATATAAAGACAACAAGAGATGTTTCCATTTTTGTTAACACAACACAATATAACTCGCCAACAATATTTAATATCTATGGAATATCGCTCTGCTTAGCAGCTTGTTTTTTTCTTTGCAATCAATTATTACATATTATCATATAGTACGTTTCCAAAGCACTCTAGGAAATATTACTTTAGGGCCCCGGAGCTGCCACAACAATCTCAATAATATTCTTTACAGACTTCTCGCATGTATCTTTCGCAATATTGTACAGGCAGTGTAAATAATGACAGTTTTACACCACTATTATAAAAGTTCTGAAATTGTAATTATTTTCATACGTGTATAAAGAAACTTGAGACAGTTTTTATTATATAGCCCACAGGAATCAAAGCCATGTTTATTTATCAAGGGCATGGTGAAATTAATTAATTAAACTTGATTACTTCTTGATACTAAGCTAGGAGGACTATGATTTGTTCCATCCTCGCAATCGTTTATTACAGTGCTCGTCCGTCAAACTCTTCTCCTGGCGTGAATGCGGAGCAATCTGAATATTGAACACAAATATATTGAAATGAATAACAGAATGTCGCTGATCTGTAGATTTAAACAGACAATAAAGGATACGTGATCGTAATCGTCACACTCTAAACGATAGAACACTACAGTGAATGCCCGCGGGGGCTGAAATGAATATTGAATAATATAATAATAATATTGAATATGAAATATTAATTGTCTCCCTGATCATATATATAGATTGCAAATAGACAATAAATGATACGTAGTTACTATAATAAATCAATATACAAATGTAGGTACCTCCTTATAATAGGCTCTTGAGAGATCCCTAGTCGTTGATACTAAAAGTTGTATAATAAATAAATAATAAGTACATATACCCTTAAATAAATTTCGGTTCAAGGGAGTGGTAATAAATAATTATAGTAGTTAGCTACAAAGAAGAAGTAAACCAAAATAATTACTACTGGTAGTGACGCTTAAGAACACAGATGGGACTTGACTGGCACAGATTGCACTTCGATAATCTGGACTTTCCCAATGACTTTGCAATATCTTATGGTATACTGTTAATAATAAATAATATTCGGGTCAAAAATAATGGATAAGATCTGCTGCAGGCTTGAAGGAACTGGGACGTCCAAGGACCTCTGAGGAACGTTCAGGGAGAGCTTTTTTATTATTATTATTTAATCCTTTTGTTTCGTCGGTTCAAAGTAGTGGACACGTTCTATTCTGAGAGGCAAATCACGAATATTCATTTGTGAATATATATATAATACATTCAGTTGGGCCCACCACCTGTTTTGCTACAATTCTGTCGGCGTAGACTCGTAGCTACGACGGCAAACGAGACCAGGAAATGACCCCTTGAGGTATCTGCAATTTAGCTGTCCTCCTTTATAGATCAGAGCAATATTAAAAAGCATATATAGATACTCTGACTATTATTTTGAGGAGTATATATATATGCTTTTTTAATCTGCAATCTTGTCTCGTGTTTCTTCCTTATTGATTATATTCATAGTAATCACTAGAATTCTGTCAAGGATATCATCATGGCCGCCCATTTTTGAGTGTCTTCTCGCGCTGGCCACATCGGATCTTTGCAAGACGCTTTGCAAGACTAAGGGCTTGACATCTTCATCAATCAATCCCTCAAAACATGCCTCCTTTGAAGGCGAATCTGCTTGTCAAGTGCCCTAGCGGTCGTGAAAAAGTCGAGCTTACGTGCGGGACTCTGTTTTTTTTTGCTAGCTGTTGCAGGTACATGGAAATAGCGTAGTTAATCTAATTCGCCTGGTTATAGATACGGTTACGGTTTTGTATCACTCACTTACTGTCTATTTGAAATCTATCTGATCGGATATAGATATACATACACACACAATAAAACTTCCAAGTCATATGAAAATATCTGGTACATAAGCTGTTAAGAATAGAAAACCGAGAAATTAAATCTCTGATAGATTTAGTGGAGAGTTCATCGGAAATGAGCAGGGCCGGCTAATGGTGGACGTGACGCCTTGTTCTGAGGATGTAGGTGAACACACCGGCGTCAGACGAAGGTAGCTCGCCGGGTAGGGTGAACAACAAAGAGTCCAGGCTGTGTCTATTATTTAAATATGAGAGACAATCGGAACCATAGTAGACACAAACCCAGCTTCATATTTTTGCCGACTAGACTTGACGGTCCTGTCCGCTCAATAATCATATGGTGCCCATCCAAGCGAATTTTGAAGTGCTCTCGAACGAAATTTGCAGCTAAGGTCAAGGAATAATAAACCTTTTTTTTCAATTTTAATGCTTATTCGTTAAAGGCAACGCCACTGGAAACTAATGTTTGGAAATCCAGTTTTTTGTCAGGTTCATCCCGGGTGAGCTTCCATGTCTGTATTGAGCCCGATTGCGTATCCAATTCAAACAGCCTTAGGCGACGTACGTAGCCTCCATATCCAGCATATCCACCTTCGCCAACGGCACCGCCGTAACAAAGCCAAATTTTGGACAAATCTTTTTCTTCATTCAGGGCCTTTGTATCGAACATGCAATAGTCATTTACATGGTCATGTCCAACGGAGACAACACTGACACCCGCTTTAGCAAGGAGGTCTCTAGTACCTTCGTCGCTTGATGGACCAATGACGGTCTCACGAAAGCTTCCCACTATGGGATTGACGTCTGTTTTGCGATATTCAGGTAGTGGGATATGAAAAAAAGCCATTGATAATGGTATGTGGGTATAGTCCTTTTGTAGTTCTTTTAGCTTTGTGTGCTCATTCTCAATAAATTTAAGCTGACTTTCTCTTATATGATCATATGTGTGTCCTCCTTTCGCAAGTGGAATGTGGCTATGAGAGTCCAAAAAGTAAAAGGATACAGCCGGATGATCGTTTTTGGGAGACAACGCTTGTAATATATAATTTCCAAAGCCATCCACAAGCTCAGGGCCAACTTCAGAAACAGAGTAGGGTAAGTTCGATATAATTGTCATAATATCTTCATTCTGGAGGGATCCCTGGTTATCATGATTGCCCAGAACCATAGCGTAAGGAACCTTGTGATGAATAAATGGAGCAGCAGCCTTGAGAATTGCCGTTTCCGTGTCAGGTGCGGTATCTCCAAACACTTGGTCGCCTGTTAGTACAACTAAATCTGGCTTTTCTTGATCGAGAATTTGATTAACAAAGTCTAGAGTTCTCGGGTCAGCCAAGCATCCAGGTGCTGTGTCTGCCGGGAATGTATCCCGACACGCGCCTTCTCCAGTCGACAGGTGCAAATCAGCCACCTGAAGAATTTTGAATTTACCATCGGGCCTAACTCGCAGTACTGGCTTTGCAGAAGGATTTATTTTTGCACCTTTGCGGATTGTTAATCTAGGAAAGGTGTTTTCGGACTCTGAGTCCTTGAACAAGGACCCTGTAGTAAGCGACCAGCCTGGTCTAGGATCTACACTGTCTCTTCCAAACAAAACATCGACAGCAGTTACTGAGTCAGTCCGGTGATATTTGCCGTATTTGACCCAAAGGCCAGTCCTTTCTTCTTTAAGAATCCATCCGTGTTTACCAGCTATGGACTTATCAACATCGTTCAAAGCGTCTTTGGCAGCCCCTGTCTCGGATGCTTCTGTGACCGATCTGCCTTGAACGTCTTTAGCCACAGATAGAGGGATCCCGTGTTTATTAGTTTCTGCAGAGAAAGTCGTGGCGATGTCCAAAATAACCTTCTGATCACCCTTTAGTTCCTCCTCATTTATTCTTTTGACATATACGAAACCTTTTCTCACCCACTTGGTCTGCAGGTAAAGATTTTTTGGAATCTTATACCATCCATCTGGCTCTGCACAACCAGAGACAGTTAAGCAAGACTCTGTTTTAATATCAATGACAACGGCCTCAGGATGATGGAGAGGCAGTCGAGTCTGCAATGATGTAGGAAGGAAGTTAAAATAGAAATCGACAAAAACAACAAAAAGAGATAGAATGGATATCGAAACTGTTAGCTTAAGCAGCTGTCTCAGCCATCTTCTAGGCAGCAGTGCCATATCTTTATGTGGGAATTTGGCGGTGTGGACGGAAATGTGAATAATAGAGGTTTCATATGCCTGTCTTTCTGATTCTCGACATAGGCCAACAGGGGAATGGGGGTTATTGAAATAAATATCTATGATGTTAGGGTCGATTTCTCAGGTACCATTCGTACTGTATATTCCGACGCGTGCTTTCACCATTGTTTTCCTATCTTCACTATGAATATATTAAGATCACCCGCTGATTGGTCTTAGTTAACTACACTGTCGTCTAATCACTCTCCGTTTATCGACTCCCTAAACAAGATGCTGATATGAAACAAAGAGTCCAAGCAGGCAATTCCCGATACAACAATAGATCATAGGGGCTTAAGCACTCGGCGGGTCTGGTTTACTGTTGGAAACGCGGCACCAGGGGTAAAACTAGATGTAGCTGTTCTCGTTTCCAGAAGATTTCGCTGTTCTCTTGCTCTCTTTTCTTCATTTCCTTAAATTATTGTATGGTGCTTACCCGAGCTTCCTAAAATCAAATCCAATAGCATATGAGCCCAAAATTCGGGGGGACCACCACATTAACAAATACAACAGAAACCTGCGCCAACCGATAAAATGCCGTCATGATCAATAAAAGTACAAACAATAAAACTAGTAGTGAAACAAATAAAAGAACAACAATAAATTAAGAACCATAATAAAAAAAATTAAGACACGCCGCTATCGCCCTGTAAGCATTTCAACAGCAGCTTCTTAAAAAGCATCAGGTAGTCTTTCAATAACGTATGAGTGAGATCCAACACTCATTAGTGGAATACCAGGCACCTTTCGAATTCTGCGCTTCAAATCAGCATCATTAGTAGCAACAATATAGCATTTATGTTGCATGATTCGATGAACTAAACAGTCATCCGCGTATGTTCCCTTATGACTGCATGTTAGTCTCTGGACTCTTGGGTCACGCGCCATCCGAAGAGCGATTCTATATTTTGGACCCAGTTTTTCTAGTTCCGCCATCACACAGTCCGTCACAATGGGTATACATCTTGCATATAACGTATCCATCATTCCCCTGACGAGATCCAACTTTTTTTGAATGCTGAAATTAATAAAATTCGTATCAACCAATACTTGATATGGCGGTTTGATAGCTTCATTATATTGAAAGAAAAGTGCCGATGATACCTGCGGAACCTCTCTAACTAGTTCCAGATTCTTCTCAACCGGCTTCTGCTGCTCCTGATTTTTCTTGATTCTCTGGTCTTTTGAAGTGATGACTCGCTTGACTTGAGCAAATTTGCGAGTTTTTTTGGCCTTTCCCATTTTGATTTCGTGTGTGATGGAACACTATTATACCAAAGATTGCAATGAAGAAGGTTGAGTTAAGCTGAATATATGAATCTCTCGACAGATCAAAAAAAATATGGCCGACGAAAGTTGCATATAACCCTAACCACCACAAGTATCCTTATTGAGGGGCTCGATATCTTGTTGAGGGTCTCATGCTTTACAAACCGCCCATCATCGCGAAGTACTCAGCTAGGAAGTGGTGGATAAGTCGTCTTCTTTTACATTTCTACTATTCTGCTAAAACCAGGTGGCTTATTTTTAAAGGCCGTCTGTATTTGCTCCTATTAGTGAGTTTAGGCCTCTACTACAGGCGCCTGAGAACCTAAGTGGCAGTTTCAGAATGGCATTGTCCGGAGTAAGCGACATATCCAAACTCACGGTGTACAAATATCATTTAACTAACAATGTTGTCTATTTAGTGGAGGCAATTTAGTTTTTTTGACCTCACTCCAATAAGAGATCCCTCCTCGCCTTCGGATGGATTATTATACTCGGTAAGTAAGAGAACCTTAGGTAGACGAAGAGCAGTAGCTGACTTACAGGATCCCAATGTCACTGCAATAGCCCCTGGAAGGGATACTATATTCCTTGCAACATCATTAGGAGTAGTTAAGGAGTTTGACCGTGATATTCGTTTGGTTCAATCATTTATTGCCTACCATGAACCAGATTGGAATATAACCCATTTGAAATATTTGGATGGCACTAGCCTTCTGATGACTGTTGCGGCCAAGACAGGTCTCCCATTGACAATCCACCTATGGAATCTTGATAAACGAGATAAACAATCAAATGCACCTCATTGTCACACAACAGTTTCTGTCATGAATGGAACAAATACCTTTCCCTTGACTTCTTTTTGCATTTCATCAGATTATTCCATCTTGGGCCTTGGATATGCTGATGGTACAGTCATTCTTGTTCGTGGTGATATAGCTAGAGACCGTGGATCAAGACAGAGAGTTGTCTATCGTAGTACCACGCCGATTACCGGATTGGAATTGTACGAAGATCCTGAAATCAGCACTACTACACTAATGGTGGCAACCGTCGGTCAAATTCTTACTGTGCCAACTACAGGGCGGAACTCAGGAAAGCCAGAAGTTGTTCTTGACAAAAAAGGTGCTGACCTTGGATGTGTTAGTTTGGAGAAAGGTGATGGAATTAAGCGTAAGGATCGACTGGTAGTGGCGAGGGAGAATGAAATTGTATATTATACGCCGCAGATGAGAGGAGGATCATTGGCCATAAACATACCAAAAAGGTACATTTTTGCATTTGCACACTACTTGATTATAACTACAACTTCAGTAGCCGGCTCGTCTTCATCGGCATCTGGAACTTTTAGTGACCTAGTAGGCTCTGAAACAACTAGGTTACTGATTGTGGATACAATGAACAATTTCATCGCTTACAGCGGTCAGATAGCAGTAGGCATAAAGTATATTTTCGTTCAGTGGGGTACTTTGCATGTTGTAGGTTCAGATGGTATTCTCTATACATTCAAAGAAAAGGATCTCGAGACTCGACTAGATATTCTTAAACAAAGGAAGCTTTACGATGTGGCTATTGAACTAGCGAAAAAGATGGTCTCTGACGACAGAAAAATATTCGAATTAGAGAAAGAATACGCTGACTTTTTATACAGTGAAGATCAGTTATCAGATGCGCTCGATCACTATATTACGTGCATTGCTTTGGGAAACACCAGTCAAATAATTTTAAAGTATCGTGACTCCCAAAATATCGACTACCTTACGAAGTATTTGGAAGCTTTGCATAGCAGAGGACTGGCAACAAAGCAGCACACCACTCTGCTTTTCAATAGTTATGCAAAACTGAACAATTTGGACAAGTTGACGAAATTCGTAGAAGAGTCTCAGAATCAGCCAGATGTTGGCATTGATTATGAAACTGCTATTAAAATCTGTCGTCAGGCCGGGTACTATTCTCTTGCTGTCTACTTGGCTCAGCGCACCGGTGATGCCGATCTGGCGGTTCAGATCAAGCTTCGCGATTTGAAAGACTATAGAGGATGCTTGGAGTATATCAAAAGCTTGGAAGTAACCGATGCGTTACGAATTTTGATTCAATTCTCCAGGGAACTGCTCGATATGTTTCCTGTTGATACTACTGCTTTGTTGATTAATCTGTTTACTGGGAAGTTCGTGTCGGTGGCAATAGAACTGGATATTAATGACCAGCATGACTTGAGTGACGATCAAAATGCAGAACCAGGTTCAATCGCTGCCCCCGTCTTACAATCTTATCGAGCTTTGGTGAGCTACATGTCCAGTGTTGGCAGTGTTGGTAGTGTTAGTAATGGAGATCTAAGCAGCGTTACGAGTGGTGCATATAGTCATCATGGGAGTGTGAACGGCGCTTTACCCTCGGACATGGCCCCAACTTACCAGCCTCCCCGACCAAGACTTATATTCCCATCATTTATTGAGCATCCAAATGAATTTGTTATCTTCCTGGAAGCATGCCTTGAATCATACGACAAATTTGAGGCAAATGAAAAGGATCGATCGGATCTACTAAGCACCCTGTTTGAGATGTACCTAGTACTATCTCGTAAAGTTACTGATGAGTCGGAAAAAGCAGCATGGGAGAAGAAGGCAAAGGATTTAGCTTTATCGTCAGGAGATCGTATTGATAAAAATACAATCTTGTTGCTCTCGCATTTAGTATCTTACGAAGATGTAGAGTTACTGGCTAGAGACACAGAAGATGGATTTGAAGTCAACTTACTTCGCGCTTGTATCGCTGCTGGCGATGTGAAGGGATCAGTTGATATTCTTCATAAATATGGCGAAAAGGAGCGTGAGCTGTTTCCCCTCGCTCTTAACTTTTTTATTTCTTCTCGAACAGTACTAGACGCTGCTGGCATCGAATTCAACTTTGTACTGGATAAGATAAAAGAAGAGCAGATAATGACGCCTCTGCAGGTAGTTCAGGCAATCAGTGCCAATTCAGTTGCCACAGTTGGTCATGTTCGCCAATATTTGGTGGATCTTATTAACAGCGAAAAGGAGGAGATTGATCGCAATAAAAAATTGGTGGAGTCCTACAGACAAGAGACAAATTCCAAAAAGGAGCAAATATTTAAATTATTGCATGATCCTGCAATTATACAGTACACTGTCTGTGCTTCTTGTGGCTCTGCACTAGATCTTCCGGCTGCTCACTTTGGTTGTAAGCATTCATATCATGAACGATGCTTAAGCAATGCCACGATAGGGGGTGGCGGAGAGATTGGGGGATCGGAAGCGCCTCAATGCCCTCGTTGTTTATCGGAGCTTGAAAGTGTGAAAGCAATAAGACGTTCTCATGAGGATGTAGCGGATCGTAATGACCTATTTGAAATTGCTTTGCATGAAAGCGACAATAAATTCAAAGTAGTCACGGATTTTATCTCTCGTGGTGCGTTAACAGGATAACTATTTATCTGCATATAAAATGTACTAATTTTATTATTACTAGTATTGATTAAAGAGGCTTTTGTATAATGTATACATTGTTACATACGTTTGACAGGGGTGAGGCCCAGCAAAACCATACCATTGTGAAGCACACGTCTGGCACTACTATAAAGCGCCAAACGAGCCTGAGCGAGTTCCGGCTTCTGACCAGCAACCCATAAGACATCATAACACGACGACACACAATGAGTTAACTTGAATAAATAGGTTACCACAGTTGAAGGTTCTAGCGAACGGAGAGAAGCAAGTAAAATATCTGGATATTGAGCCAAAATACGGACAAGATCCTGAGCAATAGGCTCCGTGAGCAGGCTGAAGTCTGCCTCTTGTAATCTTTCCAAATCCACAAGAGACTCAGCATTGCGCTCCATAGAGCATAAACGGGAATGAGCATACTGCAGATACGCTCCAGTATCACCTTCAAATGAAAGCATTCGAGACCAGTTGAATGCATAGTTGTTGATACGCTTAGCTTGCATGTCCTGAATCATAACAGCAGCAATACCAATCAGATCAGCAATCTCATCAGGGTTTTCGACCTGCGAGTATTTCTTATCATTTGTCTTCATAACTTCATGCATGGCATCTTTCGTTTCTTCCAAAATATTATCGAGGAATACCACAGTTCCCTTACGGGTCGACATACCTTGAACCATGCCGAAGTTCACATGCTGTAGCTTTTTAGCCCATTCAAAGCCCATGAGATCGAGAATCTTAAAGAACTGAGCAGTGTGAAGATCCTGCTGTGAAGCAATAACGTAGATCATCTTGTCAAACTTATACTTTTCGTATCTAGCCATAGCGGCACCAACATCACGTGTAAGGTAGAGACTAGTACCATCCTTTTTCTGAACAATGGCTTTACCGAGCTTTTTGTTATAGGGTGTTAAATCTATAAGCTTGGCACCTTTGTCTTCGGTTAGAAGATTTTTCTGCTCAAAGATCTCAGTAGCCTTCTGCATAGTTTCTTTCGAAACCTGCGACTCCCCCGAGTAGGAATCATATTCAATGTTAAGACGCTTGTAAGTATCCTTGTATTTGACGATAGAAAGCTCGCGAAATTTTTTCCAAAGGTTAAGAGCTTCCTCATCACCATCTTCCATTTTTCTGAAATAAGCGCGAGCTTCATCGTCAGTGGCAGAGGTGGGAGTAAATGCGGGAACAGCTTTAGTTGGAGTATCGGCCTTCTTGTCGGCTTTCTTATCACCCTTTTTCTTTTCTTCAGGCTTTGTTTCCTCCGGCCTTTTTTCCTCCGGCTTCTCGTCAGGGTGTTCTGCGTAATATGCAGCTGTAGACTCTTCTTTCTCAGCTTCAACATCCTTGTTAATGCGTACATAAACGTCAAAAAGGTGTTTGATAGGATTAGCTTCCAACTCTTTCTCGGAGCCATATCGCTTAAAACCAACAGCCAATATGCCAAACTGTTTACCCCAATCACCTAAATAATTCAAACGAACCACTTCATACCCTATTTTTTCATGTAAATTAGATATAAACCCGCCAATAATAGTACTTCTCAGATGACCAGCGTGGAAGGGCTTAGCTATATTGGGAGAGCTGAATTCAACCACGACCTTCTGACCTTTTCCAATGGTAGCATTGCCATAGGCATTGTTGAGAGTTAAAATATCCTTAAGAACCAAATTGTACAGCAAGGTAGGATTGAAGAAAAATTTGATAAATGGCCCTTCGGCAGCAACTTTCTGCAAATAGAGTGTTTCAGGGTATTCACTGGCCCATTTTTCAGCCAACACAACAGGTGGAGAACTCCTGACTCTCAAACGAGGAACAGGCAAAACCAAATCACCACGTTCGGGTGTATTTGTCCATTCTAGAGCAGGAAAGACGAGGTCACGCGAAACGCCAGTCACCTGCGATAAGTCCTCGGAAATATAAGAACGAAATATATCAAATGGATTGTTGACAGGGTTCGTTCCTGGGAAAGGAGCGAATGATTGTCCGTCGAGACCCAATTGAGTCAAGCGGTCAGTAAGAGCTTTTAATTCAGACATCGTCGGCGTATTAAGTTGAGCTAGCGGGTCACGACCTTCCCTTAAACGTGGGTTGAATCCGTGGAATACTTTACTCGTTGAAAACTGACGAGCAGTAATAGATAAAATAGCAGCTGAGAAGTACTTCTTGACGATGAGAGGAGATCTAGATATGAACAATATACTGCGGCAGAGAGTCATAAACAATGACCAGTATTCGTTCTTTGTAGATTTTCCAGATCCTTTAACCAACCTCAGTGCCTGAACTGGATATGAATAGGACTCCAGGCTTCAACAAAAATACAGCAAAAATAATAGATAGTCGCACTTGTCTAGAAAATGCGATAGAAAAAAAAGCCAGTAGAGTCACTAAAAAATCTATGTACGGCGCTATTCCGTCACTTGACTTATGCAGGGACTATTATGTTGCCAGATAGACGCAATACACAAAAGCTGAACTGAGCTCGCGAGTCATATATAGACATGTGCGGGACATCACAATGACTAACAATAATTCACTATTCGACCTTCTGGCGTGGCTGACTCTTTCATATAAGGACCAATTGAATGTTACTTGCTCGTTTGTGGACCGAATAAAGTTTGTAGTAGCCCTTTCAGTTTACAGGTTCTATCGACAGGCCTATTCCTATTTTAACGGTGGTTTGAATAGGATTGATATTCTAAGCTCAAATACTAATGATATATCTGAGGCAGATTCCTTGAAAATCACAATTTGCAATATTTTGGCACATTCCAGATTGACTGCTCCAAATACCTCGACTTCGTCTGGTATTGATGGTTATAACTCGCGTGAGCCCATGCTGAATTCAAACGAAAAGGCCAATCCAGAAGATAGTCATGGTACCTCACATATATCAAATGAATTTGAAAATGCAGTGGATCATTCGTGTGAACAGCTTTTAAGGCTGTCTTCGAACTTGACTACATGGGCTGAGGATGAAAAGAAATATCTCAAGATGTATGATAGTGTGTTTCATGGCATGGGAGACGAAACTATTGATACGGAAGAGGTTCCATTATACTCCACAGTAACCCGTCGGCACAACCGAAAGAGACCCGATGTCAGCACCAAAGAGGCAGAGCCACCCGCCGTTTCAAGTATTTATCCTGCTCCAAACTATACCGGTAGGGGAAATATTGATTGGGTGTCTATTGGGTTTCAAGGGTCAGATCCATCTAGTGACTTTAGAGGAAGCGGAAGGTTTGGATTGGAATGTTTTTATCAATTTTGTTCAATATGGCATCCTGGGCTGGTTGCTAGAACGGTAATGACCCAGTCTGGTTCCTTTCGTCGGGGGCCAATGGATCTGTCAAAACCGTGGTATTCTGTTGCTCTCGTATCTATACACTTGAGCCAATTTTTACTGACGCTTTTGAAAAGAAACTCTGCTAGACCGGCATTGTATCGAGGGATCTTAAACACACTACCTCTGAGCTCGATTATTGCAGTGCCACAGTCGAATGAATTAATTGAAAATACCATATATGTTTTGCACTCTACACTTCTGATTAAATTTCACAAGCAGTGGCTAAAATCAGTAGCAAATGGACAAGTTAAAAGCGTAATGGATACTGAGTCGTTTTTAGCGAGTTTTCAGTCGAGTGTTCATTCTTGGCTGTGGAACGGTAGCAGCTGGAATGTTGATAGCGAAGATACTTATGAGATACTAGAGACATATGATACATAAATCTCGATTATAACATTTCTATACTAATGAGCCTATGAGGAGAGCATCGACAATTTCTTCCTTCTCAAGCCTGTTAGTGCCCCTATCAGCTGATGACGGCAGGCATAGCAATCCATTAGCTCCGGACATACTACCAACCCTACTACTTCTCTGGCGTCCTGTGCTAGAAGCGATAAGAGCTCCATCACTATTCTGAGAAATCGAAACACGATGATATTCAGGTCGCGAATCGAGATTGACAGCTTCACTAAGCTTTACCCTCATGGTTGGCAATTTGTAATCATTCAAGCTTTTTCCAGACCATAATCGTATACAAGGAAGAACAAACAGGTGGAATGTCACGAGTGCCGAAGCAGGGTTTCCAGGAAGACCAAATATTAATCCATCTTTGAAGCTTCCAAAGGTAGTTGGCTTACCAGGTTTCATTGCTACCCTGCCAAAATGGATAGTGCCATTTAATGCTCGCTCAATAGTCGGCTTCAGCAGGTCCAACTCCCCCATAGAGACTCCGCCGGTGGTTATAACTAAATCTACTTTGTGCTGAGAATAAGCATTTCTGATTGACGTCTCTAAATCCTTAGCGACATCTTTAACAATGCCAAGATCGATGACCTCAAAATTCCAGCCTCTGCAGGCAGCGATTAAAGATGGTCTGTTACTATCCCAAATCTCACCTCCAGTAAGTGAAGTGGACGGTGATCCCTCGACCACTTCGTCACCTGTAGACATTACTCCAACGACTGGCTTACGGTATACCTTGATAGTTTGTCTTCCAATACTGGCTAGAAGTCCGACTTCTCCTCCAGTAGTTGTTACCTCTGTTCCCTTAGCAACTACCAACTCTCCAATCTTAATATCGCTCCCAGGCTCTCTGATATTATCACCCTGTTCAACAGTACCTTCGAGATCAATATGAATCACATTCTCTTCCTGTTTGCCATTGTCACGCATCCTAGTAGATTCTATTACAGTGTTTTCGACAGGTATTACTGCAAATGTTCCGTCAGGGATAGGAGCTCCAGTTGTAACCCGAGCAATAGTATTTGCTTCTAAACTTGAAGACTCGAGCATTGAATTTGCGTGAGAAACTTTGGACACTATATAACTTCCTGGAAATTCGTAGTTCCCAACAGCGTAGCCATCAACGATGCTTGCTCGATATCCAGGAACATTTGCCGTGGAAACAACGTCTTCAGCTATAACATATCCCAATAGATTGAGTTTAATGCTCAGCTCCTCTACTGTTGCAGCAGGAACAGTCTTGTTGATCATATCAAGAGCATCATTTACAGACACCATTGGATAAGGTGACGATCTGGCCCTCTCAGTTACGGGACGGGAAAGGTCGTTTGACATTTTGTAAAATTTTGGGCCATGGCCATGGCCGTGCCCGTGGCCATGACTATGACTATGACTATGATTATGACCATGATTATGACCATGATTATGACCATGACCATGAGTTCCGGTATTCGCATGCTGCTGATCATGAGTATGATCCTTTTGAATAGTGGTGGTCGGATGACCATTATTGGCTCCTTTGATTAAGTCTAAAGCATGAGGAAGAACAGACAATAGAGAAATGAAGTTTTCACTTGCACCCTTGGGAGAGCCAGGTAACGTCACCACAATGGACTTTCCAACCGTACCTGCTACAGGCCTAGAAAGCACGGCCATGGGTGTAATCTTCAACGAATCATTGATCATTAACTGAACAAGACCCGGAGCTTTACGCTCCACGAGAGCCTCGACGGCTTCAGGAGTCACGTCTCGAATGCCGAATCCTGTACCTCCTGATGTCAATATCAAATCTACATCACCGCTCTTAGCTTGGGTTGTAATCTCAGACTGGATAGAGATTCTGTCATCTGGGACAATGCAAGTGCTCTGAAGGAAGTACTGCTGTGACCGAATTTTGATGACATCTTTTATTGCAGGAATCACCTTATCTTTTGATGGATTCCTAAAGCATGTATCGGAAACAATAATAAGATGGATAGAGTACATTGTAAAGATGTAATCGGTGCGCCTACTGAAAAACGCACTATAATGTAGCCATAGTCAAATGTCGATGTTTGGATCGTATTGCCAGCCGTCTATGTACGCGCCGTTTGGCTTGGCTTATTCGATAACGATAATAAAACGTCATCTGCATGTAGGAAAAAACTGGAGCTTGAGATCGTCAGGTCTATATGTAAACTGATTGTAGCACTGCTGCAATGGGGCGTAGCTGACCGTATCATTAGATAAGAAGGCGAGGAGGATAAACACGTTTTCGGACTTTTTTCTCCTATCAGTGAGAGATAACATTGGGGATCCATCGGACTTTTGAGCGGAAGACGTTCAGCACAATCTTAGTTTTCCCTGTTGACGTATTTTTGATTTGAGGTTGGATACAAAAAGTCAGTAGCTCCCTCACATTATTGCTTTATAGATTTCTTATATCAGTGAAAATATGTGATTACCAATGTCTTGTTAACGATTCGATAATTTCTCATGTATTTTTCTGTACAGAAGCTCGATATCGACACCGATTGTTTGGAGATCGTACTCGTGCCGTTTAACACGCGTGTTTCACATCAAGGTTCCTAGAGATAAGGATCCCATAATAATATCAAGGAGACTGAGACATCTCGGTGAAAATCATTTAGGCGCTAAGTTGATAAGCAGGTCTATGGCAGTTGCGCGGAAAACGCTGCCGCCATGTCCATTTTCTAGTTCACGCCGTCAAGACCTTGACAACATCAACAGACGAAGTATACACATAATAATCTTTGTACGACATTTTTCCCAGATTAGGGGGTTCTCGATTCTCGACTCTCTCTCTTCTGCAAGATAACCCAAATAAAGAAGTGGCTATGCACTCAAACATGCAAGATAACCAAAAGAGCAGATTTTGAGCTCCTCATTTTTCTCACGACTGCACATGGACTTGAGAGAGACCGTATAAACCTTATTATCATTTGATGATCTTCATTCACAAACCATATTTTTCTGTGTGATAAGAGGATTTCCAATTTTCTTTTATTTATACTTTGGAACCAAGAAGATCAGAATCACGATCAGCATCTGACTCTGCACTGATTATCGGACATCCGCACTTGCTATGTAATTTTGATCATCATTATACTCCAATGCTATCAGAGAGCAGTAAGAAATCACGCTCTTATCTACTGATAATAGCTTCATGCTGTCCGCTGCCGGTGTGTATATAAGCTCACTGATTTCTAGTTGAATCATATGATGCAAAAGAGGCGGTGATATTCATATATTTATTCTTCTCTCTCAAAAATGACTTCTGAGGACTATGGGAAAGAAAAGCAGACTACCATTGTCGAGTATGACGTGGGAGAGGTAACCTCGATCGAGGTTACCGATATCTTCAGAGAGGAGCAACGTCTTCAAAAAGGATTGGAGCAAAGACATATTCAAATGATTGCTTTGGTAGGCGTTATTGGTACCGGTCTCTTCTTATACTCAGGCTCAGCGCTACAGAAGGCTGGACCACTGGGCATGTTATTGGCCTATCTGACAGTTGCCATCATTGTTTCCTTTAATCAATTAGCAATGGCAGAGACTGCCGCCTTCATGCCGTCTACCGCCAGTACAATTAGACAAGCCGCTCATTTTATTGATCCTGCCATGTCTTTTGCCTTTGGCTGGCTCCAAATGTGGTCGAGTATAGTCCCTTCTGAATTCGTTGCTACTGCCGTCATTGTGGGATACTGGAGCGACCTTAGTCCTGGCATATGGATCACTGTGTTCATGGTACTGTCGGTACTGTCCAATTCATTTTCAGTTAGAGTATACGGTGAACTAGAGTTCTTCTTTGCTATTTTGAAGATTCTTCTTATTCTCGGTCTGATTTTAGCTGGTTTAATCGTTGATCTTGGTGGTGTGCCCGGGCAAGAGCGACTCGGATTCCACTATTGGAGAGATCCTGGTGTGTTTGCCTCATATATGAAACCAGGTAGTGCTGGTACAGCAATAGGTTTTTTCGATGTTTTAAGTGGTGCAGTATATTCGTTCGGGGGAGTCCAGAGTATCGCATTTCTTAGTGGTGAAACTAAAAATCCAAGACGTAATATTCCAAAGGCTGCAAAGCGAATCCTTTACCGGGTTGTCGGATTTTACATGATTACTCTCTTCGTGATGTCGCTAATTGTTCCATCTAACAGCCCTGCTATTGCCACTGGTACTGGTAACGCATCTGGAAGTGCTTTCGTGATTGCCTTTAAATTGGCTGGTATCAAAGTGTTGCCTAGTATTGTAAATGCTGTTGTTTTGACGTCTGCCTGGTCAGCTGCAAACACCGGTTTGGTTGGAGGATCTCGAACGCTATTCTCTCTCGCCAATAATGGACAGGCTCCAAAAATATTCCTTAAGACTAACAAGCGAGGATTACCTTGGCCAGCTATGATCGTGTGTATTATATTTATGCCCTTGGCATATATGACTCTGGGAAGTTCATCCTCTACGGTTTTCGGCTACCTGGTCGACGTCACGTCTTCAATTCTTCTAATTCAGTGGGTCTTGATTGCTGCTATCCACTATAGACTTAACCGTGCTCTGGAAGTTCAAGGGTATTCAAGATCAGACTTGCCGTACCACATGAAAGGAGGAAAGATCTTGGGGCTCATCTCTGGCATCGCATCTTTTGCGCTGTTATTGATCGGTGGATTTACAATGTTTATTGAATGGAGTGTTGCCACCTTTGTCAGTTCCTATGTGACAATTCCATTATTTGTGGCATTCTTTTTCTTCTGGAAGTTCTACAAGAAGACGAAATGGATCAAGTATGAGGACATTGATCTGAAATCTCTTTTCCATGATATGGAAATAAATCCCGAACCTGCCGAGCAGCCTCTTAAAGGTTGGCAGCGGTTACAGTTCCTGTGGGCATAATAAAGCTTGTGTGTTAGTTGTAGTAGATGATTGAGAATAAATTTACCAAATGTTTTTGAAAGTTGATACCAATCTCGGTGCTATCTATAGCTGTCAACACTATCTTAGTCCAATTCCTGTTTGGGACGGGAAAAACACTGTCTGCTTGAGACTTCATTTTCCTTCGCTGTATTGTGTAGTTGGGGGCCCGTTCACCCATGCGGCCTCGTGAAATTCCATAGCGAGTAATATTCAGAAGTAATATCCCTATGCAGAGTTTACGATAACCTTTCATTATTGCCTCCTCGCGATATAACTTTACGCGTCTTCAACCTTGATCTGCTCTCGATCAGTCTCTTCACCAGGTAGAACATCTTGATCAATTCCGTCACAATGTCCGAAGACAACTCAGTTCAGGTGGTAGAATCTGAATCTGCTGGACGGCAAGTTTCTGAGGCGGCTGGTACCCCGACACCCACATCTACACCTACACCGGTGACGGAAACGGAAACGGAAACAAGAACTGAGACCGCGAAAAAAGTAGATGAGAACTCTACATCCGTGACAATTCCTCTGGCTCGTGTTAAGCGAATCATCAAACAGGATGATGATGTTGTAACAATTTCGGGAAGCGCTGTGTTTGCCATAGCTGCTGCCTCAGTAAGTGTCTTTTGTGTTTGGAGTCGTTTTTTGTGCTTGCCTTCGAATACTAACATGCAATATCCAGGAACTTTTTGTTCAGCATTTCGCCGAAAAGGCACTTTTAGCAGCTCGAGCTAGCCGACATAAGAAACTGATATATGCTGATTTCGCTCAGGCTGTATCTCAAAATGGAGAGCTGGAATTCTTATCCACCCTTGTGCCGACAACCGTGCAGTTCAAGATGATAAAAAATAGAGAACCGTTTACACCTGTTCCCAAAAAGACTGCTCACAAGGGTCAGACAACGCTGAATGTCACCAAGACACACAAAAAGGTTTCTTCTACGGCTGCCAGTGGTTCTCCTGCTACGCCGG
Source organism: Sugiyamaella japonica (assembly GCA_030583365.1). NCBI lineage: Eukaryota > Fungi > Ascomycota > Dipodascomycetes > Dipodascales > Trichomonascaceae > Sugiyamaella > Sugiyamaella japonica. The sequence continues at coordinate 83,245 of JAJMIG010000026.1, forward strand.
TAGCCACTGATTTCGCAACTCCAGTCTCTGCCGACAATGATGTTGGTCATGGTCCTGATAACGACGGAGACGCTTCCATTGCAGATCATTCTCTCTCTACTGAGCCCGAGACTCACTCTTCTGAGGATGAAATGAGAGACTGATCATACGTGTACTCTTAATTATTTATTTTCCTGTAGCGACCAGGCTGCAATTCTATTACTGTCCCGGTGATCAGGCTGATCCTGATTGCTTCCGGCTATTATTATAAGACCACTCTCGATTCTACCATAAGTCGCCGAATCAGTGCCATTGACTGTATCTCTCCGCACTTGACAGGCATATACACATATGTCTAGTGAATTGATAATTGTATTGTAAATTAATTTTGAGACCTGAGGGCTCACTAATGTAATATGACAGATAAAGCAGCTCGAGACCATGGATTCCAGCTCCAGATCCTTAATATGAGTGAGCTAGCAATGTAGAGCGCTTTCAGAGACAGCTCGGTGGGTGACGGAAGCGGCATCTTTTCCGCGCCAGCAACTGGGCGGCTACAACACACGGCTGGCCATAAGCCCCTAAATTGTCAGCCAATCAGATCTCCTCCAGTTGACTTCACAAGAACGCAGCTTAACATTTTCACCCAGTCAACTCGACTTGATTATCACCACTACAGGTTGAAAAGCAAACAGTTCGTCCTGCCGAATTTTTTTTTTATCTATCAGGTCGGGAGCTTCCAAAAAACACGACTGCTAATAAAAAAGAATTAATACAGCTGAAGGATTAATTTATACACGACATGAACACCCTTTTTCGTGCTTCTGGTAGAGCATTGAGATGTTCTCAGCCATCTAGAACTGCGGCCATTGCTTCGATTTCTGGATCCAATCGTTTTATAACTTCTAATAATAAGCCAGTTGGTGGAGCTTCATCATACAAGGTGCCTGATTTCAGTCCCTATATTAAGGAAAACCATAATGAAGATTCCAATCGAGCTTTCTCTTATTTCATGGTGGGAACTATGGGTGTTCTTAGTGCTGCTGCTGCCCGTGCCACTGTTCAGGATTTCTTGACCACCATGTCAGCTTCTGCCGATGTTTTGGCTCTTGCCAAGGTGGAAGTTGCTCTTGGAAATATTCCCGAAGGTAAAAATATTATTGTCAAGTGGAGAGGAAAGCCAGTTTTCATTCGTCATAGAACTGCGTCTGAAATCCACGAGGCCAATGAAGTCAATGTCACGTCTCTGCGTGATCCCCAGACCGATGACCAGCGTGTCAAGACTCCAGAATGGCTCGTCATGGTTGGTATCTGTACACATTTAGGTTGTGTACCAATTGGTGAATCGGGTGACTATGGTGGATGGTTCTGTCCTTGTCATGGTTCTCACTATGACATTTCTGGTCGTATTCGTAAGGGACCTGCTCCTTTGAATTTGGAGATTCCCGATTACGAGTTCATAGATAACAACGAAAAGGTTGTCATTGGTTAAACGGGTATCGGACAACGTAAGAGTGAGATCCAAGAACAACTAAATATATATAGACAAGTTTGTTATTGTCACTAGCATTAAAAAATGTATTCATTTTAATTTTACTTTCTGGCGCTATCTAGATGTGCACACTTGCAACCTCGTATGGATGTATTGTTTCCCAAGGAAATCGTGTTATAAGTATTATAGATAAATTTGCTTGATGTTCGTGGTGATGTTCTTGAATTACTTGTTTCGAGTCCGTCTCCTAAGGCTACTACTAAGTCTGCAGCTATATAGATTGTTTATACATAGCATATATGATTGAGACATGTTTTTATTCGAGAAAACGCCAGAGGCAAGTTCTACCAGTATACTGAACTTTAGGAGCCAAATCTTAGTACAGACTCATGTAGAAGCTGATTTCAACATATCCAGATCAATATATTTCAAACATAGATATGATTCTATAAATGCCAAGGTTACATATACGTTGAGATCTCATTGCCCACCAAGGTTAGGGTACACACATGGCACTCTATTTAAAAGTGACGGGAAAAAGAGAAGATGCTACAAATAAATTTTCAGAAGCTCATTGAATCACAAAGCAGGTTTTCAATGTTGAAAAATAAATGTAAGTCCGAGACTGGATTAATATGATCAATTCTCTTTCTATTATGATGACAACTTGTTATTGATGCTGGAGTCTTCTTTAGGAGAAATTCTTTAGAATCTATGACGGCGCACAATAAATAGACTACAACGGTATCTGAACATAGAGAGACAGAATTAGTATACTTGATTCATATATGCTGACTATTTGGATAACAACTAACAATAATATTGTAGTCATCATATCCTGATGAAAAAGAGCCTTAATCAGATCTATGGCTCCCCGCTACCGTTAAAAGTGCGGCCACTGCCGCCATTTATTCCTCACAACCCGCTGTCTTGGGCCTATTGGCTCTATGAATATTGGTGTCCTCGTCCTGAGGAACGAATTTCTTGTACTGGCACGCTGAATGCATCATTTTCCTGTTCATCAGACGATGCCCTCTATGTTCGAGTAGATGATGCAAAGGACATTGATATCCTATGGACCATGGGGTTCTTTGGTAAAGGGACATTAAGTCGTAGTGAGCCAAGTTGGTATACTCGCAGTGCAAGACGATTGGGTTTGGAAGGTGGCAATAAGTTGACTTCTGAGGACATTACTGCTGCCAGGAGGGAGGAGCGAAAGAGGTTCAAAACTGAGAGAGCAAAGGCTGAAGCCGACGAGCTGGAAAGAAGACGAAAGTTAGACGAAGCAAAGATCGCCGAGGCTGCTGTACAGGAAGTGCAGGAAACTCCCGACACGACGCAGCTGTCAGATCACAATCTTGAGACCTCATTGGGTCCCCAGCGGCCCCTCGAGACCACAGAGCCGGACCAGTCCAATCCAGAATCGCGTAAATCTACGCCCCAATCTACGTCGTCGCAGTCCCCGGCCGCTACCGAAAGTTCTGTCTCTGATATAATTATTCCCACTATTCGTCCAGAAGACCAAGCAATAATAGATTCGACTAATAAGCTTATTCAGCAGGAATATCTCCAGCTGATGCCACAGGAAGCTTTCTTCCTTAGTTACGCACTTGGTGTTTTAGATGTCGTGGACGCTGCAACTGGCCAAATTTTGTCTCCAGAGCAACTCTTTCGCCGATTTGTATCACAGAATGCTGGATTCATCTTGGACTATGCTGTGTATCACCACTATCGATCGCTTGGTTGGTGTGTTCGGTCGGGCGTGAAATTCGGCTCCGAATTGCTTTTGTATAGACGGGGACCACCATTTTCTCATGCCGAATTTGCCATACGAATTCTTCCCTGCGAAGAACAGCATGATTGGTGGTGGAACACCAGTATTGGCCGAGTAATTGGCGGAGTAAAGAAAACGCTTGTTTTTTGCTATGTTGAGGGCGACAATCAGAAAAACGTAGCTACAGTTTTGGACAGAAATATCATCAGCAGTGCTGATATTAAGGAGATCTTGGAATCATATAAGATTCGAGAAGTTGTATATAGAAGATGGATTGCGACTCGTAACAGAGACTAGCTTGATCCAAAGAAATGTATTTATTTATTTGTTCGTTCTGTCGTAAAGCTACTTAAGCCTTGCCGTTCCAGGCCCGTTCAACAAATGAACAGTCCCGTCCCCCTTCTTCAGGCTTAGATATACAGACATAACTCTTTTTATCTGGTAAAATGCACTTCAATTCTGATGCTGGAAATGGGCATGGACATTGAATATATGAATCAACACACGCCAACGTATCCTGGCATAAAAATTTGTCACATTCACCTTTATCGAGTCAGTAATTTTGGGTGAATTAACACTCAATCTACAGTGTGTCTTTTTTCACTTACGTCTGTCATACTCATGTTCAAGCCAGTTGGAATCTTCCGCCATGTCATTATGCGGATCTGGTGCCTGCTGCTGGTGTTGTTGGTGGAACATCTGCTCAAATATATTCCCAAATTGAGCCGACACGAGGCCTACCAAGAAAGGTAATATTAAAACAAACCTTGGAATCATTTAAGGATACGAGAAATAAGAAATCGAGTGCAGTTGGCGCTAAGTAAACACTGTGGAACTTCTCAACGTTCAAGCCCCATAATATGCGGCGGTAAGAATCATATCGTATATACCATTATCTTTATGTAATTTCTGCTAACTATAGATGCTCAGCAAAAAAGATAGAATGGTATGAAGTATATAGGACTATATAGCAGTAGCAGTAAGATTAGCCAGATATCGGTGGAGAAGGTAAGTTGTAGTTGTAGTGCGTCTTGATAACTGCCGAACTCCACTCTGCACTATCGCAGCTTACAGGTTTCTGGAACCCAATATATTGTTCTCATCATCAAAACTTTGGGTGAGGCCAGTGCACATTGACCCTTATCAGTCCCTGAGATCCCCCTTTAAATGAGTAAGAAGGGCCAGGGGTTAATGCATAAGATAAGAAATTTATGCAGGTCGAATTTCGAGCCGATAACTGAGCATTTCATTATATATATTCAATTCAAAAAGATGGATTTAGATAGATACGCATTGGATGGAGAGTCCGAGTCGGATTCTCTTCTGTCGATGCATGAAGAAGAGCAAGGCGAAGACATCAAGAGTCAGTCTCAGGCTTCTGTGAGTATTATGGCTCATTGATAAATCGTCACATACTAACGTCTCAGATGTATACTATTCTGCCACTGTATTCGCTGATATCCATTGCTACCTTTATGCTGGCGCCGGTGAAAATCAACTGGTCTGTCTCGCTGGTTTGCATGAGCACATACTCTGAAAAGCTGAATTATAGTGATGCAAAATGTCAGGAACCACATATTCAATCAATTGTGACCCAATACACAGCCATATGTTCGTTTGTGGGAGGTATCTTGGGTATGTAATAATTTTAGTTCTACTGTGAAGTCCTGACAGGTAGAGATCTAACCGAAACAAGGGCTTTATTCGCTACCAATTTATTCTAAACTGTCGGACAGAATCGGCCGTAAACCCATTCTGGCACTTTTCATTGTTGGAGATATGATCGTGCTAGGGTTTATGACAATAGCTTTAAAATGGTGGATGATATTCAATTACAAGTGGATTATTTTAAACTATATAGTAACTGGCGCGTTTGGATCATCTGTGTTGTCAACGGTCATGGTCTCTTCGTATGTTACTGATTCAGTTCGTCCACACAATCGTACTACGGCCATGGGCTATGTCACTGCATGTATATTAGTTGGAAAGGCCCTGGGACCTTTCATAAGCAGTCGAGTGATCAGACTGATGAACGGAGAGCTGATTGGAGTGACAGTAGTAGCATTTTTAGTCGACCTAGCAGCTATTGCATGTCTGATGGGCACACCGGAGTCAAAAGAGGAGATCTTAGAAAGCCAGGGGCCTTCTAGAAATGACAGGGGTGAGAGTGGTAGGTGGCTAAAACAAATCAAGAGCAGGTTAAACATACTGCAATCATTGTTGTCCATATGGAATATCGCTCGTGCGCAGCCACTATTGGTAAGAAAAAACATTCTCATTCTCATTTCAATAGATTTGATTTACGAGATTATTATTAGTGGAAGAGCCAATATCGCTGTGTTGTATCCTGAAATGAAATTTTCTTGGTCGGCGATTGAAATTGGATATCTTCAATCGGCTACTGCAGTATGGAGAATTATACTCTTAGTACTCCTGGTTCCTGTCGGCATAAGAATGTTGCAGCGATTATATCACGAAAATGCAATGCCATCATTATCTCAATATCGCAATATTGAGGAGCAAGAGGGTACAAAGTCAGTTCATGGTATATCTCAAAGTCAGATTACAATAATAGCAGCAGGCAATTCTTTTGAAGTGCTTGGTTATACTGGATATGGGTTAGCAACGAAAGGCTTTGAGTACGCTATAGCATACTTTGTTTCGACAACCGGTGTCATGGCCAAACCTACCGTTCAATCAGCATTAATGAATCTGGTTCCCGCCGAGAGAGTGGGCGAGTTTCTTGGGGCTAAAGGAGTGCTGGACAGCATAACCAGCATTATTTTTTCCAGTATAGGACTCTCGTTCTATTCATACACGGTTGCCTGGAAGCCTGAGGTCATTTTTTACATGTGTGCATTTGGGTACGGTATGGTCGTTGCTCTTAGTTTTTGGCTCAGCTCCAAAATATTACGGTCTGAACATTCAAGCATATAAAATAAAATAAAATAAACATTGTCTATTTAGCAGCTACAGAACTAGACGCATTATTGTTGTTATTGTTGTTGCTGTTGTTGGAATTATCCTTTTTAGAACGATATTGCTTCTTATATTTGTCATGTTGCTGTTCCTGTCTATCAGGATTGGCAATGAAATCTTGAACAAGGTAATTCTTGACGGTATTGCGAATAAACCAATCACCAAACTTTCTAGCATCCTTTGACTCGGCAATGTGAATAAGGTCGTTCTCAAGGGCAATGTCAATTTCAGACACATTGACACTTTCGCCATCTAGAAGAGCACCCTCGGTCCATTTGGTCTGTTTGTTCTTGATTTTAAACGACACCAAGGCACTTCGCAACAGTTCTACATCTGTTTCTAAGAAACCTGATAGTTTGCGAATATCCATGGTGGCATAAAGATTGAGGTAATTTTTGATGGTGTATCCAAGTTTGGCGTTTTTAACCGTCTCAAGGAAGATTTTTAAATGGTGCTGGAGAGGTTCAACATTGAACTCAGCATGGTCAAAATCGGGAGGAGTTGGAGAAATGAATTTAGGTGAAGCAAACACAAACAGTTCTTCAAAGGTTTTAAGAGCATCGGGACCTCCACGGTTCATCTTCGACAATTGGTCACCGTATTTTTCACGCAATCCAGGATTGATGATATCATCCAATCTAGTTGGAGATAATGCCACACAAATGGCTAAAAGAGCGTACATTTGGTCGAATTTCTTGTTCACGTTATCAAATTGAGCATTTCGGTTGATGTTTCTGGTACGTGAAATGTACAGCAGAATATGTGAAAATGATTTGATAGCATCAGCGTATCTTCTCAACATCAAATAGCAGAATCCAACGTAGTAATAGGTGGTAAAATGCGCACCGGTAACACGAGTAAGTAAAGCCTTTTTGTTCAATTGTACATCCTCCAAGGTCTTCAAGGCGAGTGAATAATCACCCAGCAAAGTGTGAACTCGCAATAAACCAATCAAACTGAAATAACCAAGAGTATTGTAAAGAGGCTTGGATCCAAAGGGCCCAGCAACTTGAGTAGCATCTTGTCCATTCTTGGTGGCGCGTAACTGAGCGGTGATGTTTGCTTTACCGGCGAGTGAATAGAGAACGTTAAGCACCGGGTACGCACCCCAAACTCCAACATTTTTCTCCAACAACTCCAGATCCGCCTGAGAAGCACCACCCTTTTTGATAAGACGAGCACGGAAGATGGAAAAAGCATTAAATTGATAAATGAACTCGTCAATCATATCCCAACACCACTGAGTAGGCAGTTCAAGATCCGAAGGAGTTTCGGAATTGATGATGAAATCAAATAGAGTACAGTAATTGTGATATGAGTCTAGACGCTGCTCGATAGTGGGTTGACCCCGAGCATATAAATGACGGTAATAAACTTCTTTGTAGAATAGAAGGAACGTCTGATCATTGTTGACAATAGGGGCTACGGCCAGTTCTGGAGAAGGCCAAGGTAAATTCTTATAGAACTTCTCAGTCAACTTTCTGAAAGAGTTATCATAACACGAATGTAATTCATAAATGTTCTTCTCGTGTAAACATTTCTGGAAATAAAGAATGAAATCCTTGACTGCTTCTGGCACATAGGCAGCTTTTCGGGCTGCTTCCATTAAAGCCTCTTGTTGGCGAAGCAAGGCCGCTTCATCGTATACATGTTCACCAACGGCGATTGTATCGTTTGTAGCCTCGAAATCGTCGTACTCGTAATCTTCCATGATATGTGCTGCCTTTTGATCTGAGTTATCGACTGGGACGCGAAGATGAAAATTTCACTCTTAATTAGCTATTACAGTGACAATTTTTTTAACCAGTCTTTGGGAGAGGCTGGTGCGGCAGAAACCTGTAAATCTTGTGGGGCTGTTTCGAGAGCTTACATGCACCACCACCACCACCATTTAACTAAGCAGCAGCACAAATTGACAGTATTGTAAAGATACATAGATAGATAGATAGATAGATTGCCTGGCTGGTAAAGGTGTCTACTGGTTTATTTTATTGAACATATATTTTGCATGGAATCTTGGAGCGGGACATAAAGCATAGAAAGCTTGTGACTATATTTATTTGCGACACGGACCTGGTGCTGTACTTTAATATCTCCTCCATGTATCACCTGGCTAGGTCCATCTACGCCAATTTCACACGAAAAGAGGAATACTCTGTTTTGATTCTCGGGCTTGACAATGCTGGCAAAACAACCCTGCTAGAACGGTTGAAAACAGAATATTCCAATGCCAAGGGCCTGACTCCTGATAAAATAGCCCCAACAGTAGGACAGAACGTAGGTCATATCACGAAAAATGGGACTCGGCTGAAAATCTGGGATCTGGGAGGTCAAGAGGCCCTACGGACGTTGTGGGAGAGTTATTATACAGAGGCCCATGCGGTGGTCTTTGTAGTTGATTCGACAGATCGTGCTCGCATCGAGCAGTGCCGCGACACGCTGGACCAGATCGTGTCGTCTGAGTTCATAGAAGGTACGCCTATCCTCATGCTGGCCAACAAACAGGATCAGGACGACCGTCTCGAAGTCGAGGACATCAAAGAAATCTTTAACAAGATTGCTGAGAAGCTCAGTGCTAGAGACAGCCGGGTGTTGCCTATTAGCGCTTTAGATGGTACGGGAGTCGACGAGGCTGCTGAATGGCTTGTGTCACGGCTAGTGCGCAACAGGCAACAACGTCCTCCTAATCTTAGATAACTATTTGTTGGTCTCTACACTCATTCTCATTCCCTGACCGCCTTTTCTCTCTGTGTGACCATGAGTATGCCTCTGGAGTTTCTGGTCTCCGGTTTCCGGTTTCCGGTCTTCGGTCTCCGGTCTTCGGTCTCCGGTCTCAAGCCTATCAACCAGCCGCGCCTTGGGATGATATACCTTATAGATCCGGCCAGATAAGCGGGACCCTGCCTCAAGAGCGGGGCCGCTGGATAGATCTGGGTTCAGAAAACTAATTTTAGCTAAAAGAATGTAATCTCTCGTCACGATAACGATAAGATATTATTTACTCGTATACATTGAACCAGTCATCAGTGATGAACGACGGCGCATGACACGATTCAGTGTCGCTACGTCGGATTCCGCTGCGTTATCAGGCTCAGTATCAGGAATGCATATATTGATAAGCCGATAAGCAAGGAAGATTCAAGCGCCGTGTGTTACCATCAGATAAGGTCTCTTTAGCTTATCTAAGATCTTTCTATTGTGTGATTCCTGTTATATATCATCGAATGAGCATAGACACAAACTACAAACGTAATTGAATTGGGTGTAACCATGACGTCGTCGGGACCAAAGGATTTGTCGCATTATTTCAGCGAAAATGCCAAAAGTAGACAGTCGAGCGAGTTCAAGAAGTTCTACAAATATTTTGCAATTGACGGAATTGGCAATCTAGCAGGAGGTTAGTATCTATAGCCAGAATGGGCGTTGCCATGATATGGAGTGTTTGAGTAAACTAACAATTTCTCCAAGGTCTTCCCCATTATTCATATTTCCCATACGATACCTTAGAGGCAGCGGTGGCGCAACCGCATAGATTCGATAACAACAACCACAAACGCGATTCACAGAGCAGTCATATTGTTGTGCCAAAAGTCGACGATTCAGGTATCAATGCGTCGCCTTTAGATATTGCCACAGTATTACAGTATGGAACTGCTCAAGGAATCCCTGTTTTATATCAATGGCTGAAAGAGTTTGTCACTAAAAACTTGCATCCCAATATTCCATATGAGGGTGGTGCCGATATTGTCTTGTCGTGTGGCAACACCGACGGCATGTATAAGGCATTGGCGACTTTGGCCAATGATTGGAGCCCGGCGCTAAACGATGTCAGTCAGCGACAAGGTCTTTTAGTTGAAAAGTTCTGTTATATGAGCGCGGTTGACTCGGCTAAGTTCAAGGGTTTGAACATTGTGCCGGTCAATATCGATTCAGGCGGTCTAATGGCAGACAGCCTTGAATCCGTTTTGGAGAATTGGGACTATTCTAGAGGCAAGAGACCTCATCTGTTGTACACAGTATCGACTGGCCAAAATCCCACTGGTGGCATCATATCTCTCGAAAGGCGAAAGGCATTATATGATGTATGTAGTAGGTACGATGTCATTATAATTGAAGATGAACCGTACTGGTTCCTACAATATCCATCTGCCATGGCACAACAACAGCAGCAGAACGCGAACCATAGCAGAAAATCGTCTGGGTATAAATTCTTGGATTCTCTCGTCCAGAGTTATCTGGAAATCGATACTGACGGACGAGTCGTACGACTCGATACGTTTTCGAAAAACGTTGCCCCTGGTTGCAGATTGGGATTTATTACTGCTCAGCCTGCTGTTATTGAACGAATCACCAGAATCGCTGAAGGCTCGACTCAGCAACCATCAGGATTTGTTCAGTCATTGATTGCCAAGCTGGTAGGTGCAGACGATGGTAAAACTGGAGCTAGTGATAGCATCTCCGGGTCGCTTTCTTCACTATCGGTTTCATCATCGTCGTCAAAGTCCAGTTGGTCTTTTGATGGATGGGTTAAATGGCTGGATGGTCTGCGTGATGCTTATCAAGAAAGAATGGTTAAAATGTGCCAAGCACTAGATGATGGTAAGATTGCTGTTCATGAGGCCGATGAAGTAGGATGGCATAGAATCTCCAGACCAGAAGATGCCCACTATGAGTTTGAATGGCCCCAAGGTGGTATGTTTGTGTGGTTGAAAGTCCATTTGGACGAACACCCTCTGGTACCAGACTTTGCTATTGATGATCTAGCAATTGCGTTGTGGGTGTGGATGACGCGAAAGCCCAATCTGGTTCTTATTTCGCCGGGAAACATGTTCTGTCCGGCAGAAGATATTCTTCCAGAAGCCAATCTGCATTACCGTATCTGTTTTGCTGCGATTCCTGAAGACGAGATCGAGGCAACCTCACAGCGCATTCCTGTCGCTATCAACACGTTTTGGACACTTGATAAGTCGACTGTTGAAGAGCTCCTTGAGTCGGTGCGTGCAGCTGATAGCAGCGATCTAGCGTTTGATCCCCGTTCCTTCAAGTCAGTTTTTGGATGTTGAGTACATATCTAAGTATTTGATGATAGAAATATAGATCCTGAATCTGGATCCTAAATTTTATTTTTTATTTTAGACGTCAGGTCGACCCTGCATAATAACAAAAACACGTACCATTAAAGCATGGGAAGTACGAGCTTCATGTCCAAAAAGTGCATGCTGAATATGTGATTTCCTTCATCGTGTTCGTCTGCAACGTTATAAACAAGAAGTGTATTATTGTGCATACATTGATAATTAATAAAAAATATTGGTTGTGCTTTTTTTTGAAAAGCAAAGTTGGCGGAGGGTCTCTCAGACGTGTTCGTATGTTCGCGCTCTTTGCCTCAGGCGCTGCCCAGAGCCGTGGCTCCAGCTTTGCTGGAGTACTGACTGCTACGAGGGCATGGCCATCTAACAGCCGCCATAGGCTGGCCCTCGACTCAGAGCCACGGTCAGGTTCAAAGAGGATTCCTTCGATCCATTTCAGCAGTGACGAATACTCGGGTGCTTGGGCTATTAGCACTAGGTAATTCATTATTTAGTCACATTGAATGTGGTTGTCATATAAAGACCATAATATATATAATCTCTGTAACGCAATTTCGTAAAAAAGGCTTCACCTTGAACAGCTGGTCTGGTAGGACAACTCTGTTTTCCCACCCATTAAAAGGGCCCTTTCTTGGCTTAAGGGAACCCTAAAATATTCTCCTTCTTCATCTCCACTGCTTCTTCATTTGATCCGATTATTCAATTGTTTCAGGCACCGGACCAAGCAGCATTTTTATGTCTGACAGAAACTCAACAGACCATGGTGATGGATACTTTTCTTTACACGGGACGCTGTCGATCCAGTCAGCAATTTTTGTATAAGTATCCCCACTCTCATTCTGTGAAAAACATATCTTATGAGAAATTGGATCGGTATGTCTGTTTAGAAACGCTAGATCTGCGAGCAATATTCTCCTCATTTGACCAGGATCCGAAAATGGGAAATGAGGATAAAGCTCAATTCTTCCTCGGATTTGCTCGCCATTGCAATGACGATAACTATCCAACGTGCTATATCTTCTGCCTGAACGTAGCTGGTGATGTTCTTTTAAGATGTGGAACCCATTGGTAAGCTTTTCTTCATCCACAGGAACATATTCAATCGCATAAAAGGTTGTTCCTACGCGATAGAGGCCTACATATGTTGCAAGATAGGTATCTGGGTGATGCTTCAAGTAGCATGCGAACCGACTCGCCATCATGTGCAGCGAGTATGCCTTATAATCGGGTACCCGTACATGGAGCAAGAATCTTTTGTCAACAGAGCGGATGGGGTATGCAGATTCGTTTTCTTCGTCATAAGAGCACACATCAAAGGCATGCTTGAAATCGTATTCATCAATACCAAGACTGGCCCTAATCTCTCGAAAGCTGTGTACATTGAATGCTTGAAATTGATACACTTTTTCCACATGTTTTTGGTAACATCTATCCACGTTTGTGAAAAACCCGAAGTCTTCCAGACGAAACATCATATCTCTACTAATTTTCTTCCTACTGCCGACCACAGTCTTCTTAAAGCCCGCCGTAGCGTCAAGTTTGAGTCCCTTGGTTAGCATGTAAATGCTTCTAACTCCAAAATCTTTGTAATGATCAGCTGGTGTATGAGTGCCAAATGTAGTCTGCGTGGTTGTATCGTCAATGAAACTAGTAACAATCATTGTTGTTGAACTGACAGAGATCACAGCTTCCTTTCTACGGATGGTTACAATATCAGATTCGGGAGGTACAACAATTTTGTTCTTGGCCGGCATCAGCTGAGCAAGTCGTTTCCGTTTGCCTGCAAGTGCCGCAAGTGCAGCATCCTTGCGGGGTTGTTTGAGATGGTTGAGGTCCATTGTCGGTTGTTTTGTTGTATTAGGTTGAAGGGGTTCTTTAAATGAAGACGATGTCTCTTTCTCACTAGGCGTCACTTTCTCCTTAGGAGGCTCATTCTCCTTAGGAGCGACAGATCTCTGCTTTCTAAAACATTTGACTGCCATTCTACGAAACCGATCTCTTTTTCTCTCTGCCGAACCAGGACTACAGTTTGTGGCGCCAGAATCTTTGCATCCTTCACGTGAAAATGCATCGCGAAGAATGTTTAGACCATTGGCCGCTGAGTCTTTAAAGAAGGCTTTGAGTGTGTGTTTTCTAGCAGCAGGGACAGGGACAGGATGAATGATAACCGTGTTCGTAGAACTGGATCTGGAGGCTGAGGATGACGCATCAGCCACTGACTCGGAAGAGTACAAACGAGTATGACAACCACCATGTCTGCATCCAACTACGGCTGGACAGGATAAAGATCTATTAAAAGCAGCACGAATGGACGTGGCGCTCCTACCATAAGTGGGATCAACAAAGGCACCA